>JAULBZ010001107.1:0-24141 GCA_032360805.1 Neoturris breviconis | reverse complement strand
GTGTGCTCTTTTGCGGCATTTGTTATTTGATGTTTACGTTTTATCAGGTATGTACCGCTCAATGTATATTCATTGGTGGAAACAAATAGTTCTTATTGCACTAAAATAGCAAAGTTTATAAATAAAATTAAAATAATGTGATATCTATACCAAAAACACGCGAGTGCATTTGTCTAACTTTGGGTTCGTTATCAACTGTGCTTTTTGTAAGCTACATTTTACGCTACGAGTCATAGCCGATTTTTCAAACAAAACATTTCATTTAAAATGTTCTGAGCGCTTAAAGTGAAAACAATAATAGAATGCAGATCAATAATTTTATTTTATTTTCGCTTATGGTGGGACTCTAACTCTAACCGATAATTATATTAATTTTAAAATATTCCCGTCTGCGCGCCACAAGTGATACGAAAATATAATATCATATACGTGAACAACTTTGTCCCAAGTATTGTCACTGATAACAAGATAAGACTAGTTTTCTAGTTTTGGTGTTCACCATATACCAGCGTGGCTCGTTTGCTAAGCTGCTGAATCGTCCCCCATTTTCAGTGATTTTTCTTGTCGGACTTTGTTGACAGAGTTTGCCCAATCAAGGCGATTGATGCAGCTCCGAGGTGATTATGTTACCGATCTCCTGGCATAACTTCACTTTACGTACAATGATATAAATGAATGATATACAAGGAATAGTCTATATGTGATACTACGTGTGTTATGTCAAATCTTGATTTCTCCGCAAATAATCAAATAATCACCGCATCCCGCATGTAGGAAAATTGCTCACATGTGACTATGAACGAAAAATTAATTATGCATGGCCTAATTTACAGTAATTAACAGAAGCTGTACTGTTAACTTTTTTAATTACTGACAATTTCACAGAGGGAATTTTGTTTTGTTCTTTAAGTTCCCATATGTATTTTGAAAGTTCTGTTTCTTTCTGATACTTTTTGTGATTAAAAGACTTTTTATGATTACTATAACTTTCTTTAAAACTGCTTTCTGTAAGACCAATGTAAAACTTTATTCCTGTGTTAACATTGTTTTCCACTGCTTTGTAAATGATTTTAGGTGTTAAGCATTTATTTTCCAGAGGGCAATTCAATTTGACTCTGCAATTACAAGAATGATCTGGTCATTTATATTCAATATTAACTTGTTGTGGACTGATATTATAGAATTCATGTTCCTTGTACAGCTGTAACTAAGTTTAAAATTATTTTTGTTAAAGATTTTATAGTACTTTCATGGTATTCATGGAGAATGGTGGATTAAACCATATAATTTTTCATTTTTTCTTTTCTACTCTCTCATCAAGGTTTTCACCAATTTTTTCAATAAACCAATGAAAAACACATTGTCTGTTATCGATTGGTTCAAATCACTGAAAGAAGCTTTAAAATGTGTTTTTGTTATTTTGGACATATAAATTTTTATCTACATTTTGATAGTTTGACAGGCTACACAAGGTTTTTAACAAAAACAATGTGTAAAGGTTAGCTACAGCTGTCTTCCGAACATGATGAATATCATTAATGCACAGAACAAGAACGTGCTTTCCAGCAGTAAGGAAACTACATCATTAACATGCAACTGTCGCCAAAAGCAATCTTGCCTATTAGATGGTAACTGCCTCAAGAATAACATAATTTACATCTGAAGTATCTACAGATGAAAACCATCAAACATCCAACTACATAGGTTGAAGTGAAAACACATTTAAAGATCGACTCTACAAACACAGGAATTTGTTTAAATATAAAACAAAAATAAATTCAACAAAACTAACAAAATAAATATGGGGCCATAAAAAGAATAATTTAACACCAATAATCAATTGGAGCATTGTAGATAAAGCAAAACCATATGCAAATGGTTCACGTCATTATCCACTTTGTATAGCAGAAAAGTACCTATCTTCTCTTTCTCACAGTTTCTTAACAAAAGATCTGAACTGGTAACAAAGTGCAGTCATGAAAACAAGTTCTTATAAAAAAACTATAAAGACATTCTACCTAGTATCACTTAGCAACTTTCTATTTATTTATCACCTCCCATTGGACAATTAAATACTTAACAGTTTTTGATTGCCTTGTGAGTGTTAAATTCTTAATTGCTTTATGTGAATTCTTATACTTGTAATAGTTCTGTCAGTAACGAGAAAAGCTGAATATTTAGTTATATCTGTGGTTTTTAATATTATTATATATAAAATGGTATCAAAAAAGAACACAAAGTAGGTGAACAAGCCAATAAAAACTCTAAAATATTCTTAATATTTCAATGCATATGAAACTTAACTTTGTAGAAGACAGGTTTTTATCCTGTCGAAAATTTAGGTACCAACTATTTTAATTCATAGTAACTTTGTGGTTTTTAGTTCCAATTCCACTCTCTGTGTACATATATTACATATATAAGAAAATAAGTAATTCTTCTCTAACTATTAAGTAAAGTGCTCTATACTAAACGTAGAGCGTTTTATATATTTAGTAGAATTAAAAACAAAACAGCATTATTTTACTCATTCTTTCGTTACTTAAAGTTTCACGTTTTTACAAGATCTTCAGACGAACTGACTACACAATTTTTTTCAAAAACATTTTTCAAAAAATTACATTTCAAGTGATCTCAGTGGAATTGTTTTTTATATAGAACTTGTTTTCATGAGGACGCTTTGATATTAATTCTGAATTAATATCTGTGAGATGTTCAGTCTATGTATGGTACTTTTTGTGTTCACATATGTGTTATTGGAATTATATACTTATATGTTAATCACAAGTTTTGGAAGCACCTTTTGAGTTTTCAGAAATAATAGTGGACTGAGCCGAATTTTAACCTGCGACCTGTAGATTTCCATTCCAACGCTCTGTCAACTGAGCTATCAGTCCAATGGTAAGGTATGTTTGCACCTTGTTATAGCTTTTGCTTGTACACACTTAAGCCTTACAATTGGATTGAGAGCAGTTGGTAGTTTGAACCCGCCTAATCATCAGTCATATATAAGTTAGTCACAATCGGAATGGCTTTGAAATTATATATATATATAAGTTTTAGAAGAATATTTGTATTGTGTTTTCTATCTGTCAGTAGATGTTGATTAATATCTATCTGTGCATAGTACCACCTTTGCTGTTTTACCTGTGTCTAGAATATGCTTTATTTTACCTTATTTTCTCTTTACACCATTACTCTGCTTATAGGTGCATCTTCAGTGAAGGCGCACATGTTTATATCCAGGTAGAGGCACATGCACCTATAACTAGCCCGATTTTCAGGATTTTGCACGCATATAAAACGAAGATGCTACTTGAATGATTTTTATTTTATTTTACTCATTACAAAGAATCCATATTTCTCAAAAAATTGACTTTAATTCACATATAACAACTAATCTTATATTACTCCGCCGCTCACTGGCACACCCTCGATAAAGTCGATTTAAAGGCTTAAAAAATATGATGCGCACGCCTATATCCGAACTGCTTTTGAAATTTAAAATTTGTAAAAATCACATGTCTTATTTCCTCATTTTAACACCCCCTCGAATGAGAGGCCCCTCATTTTAGTACTCCTTCTAAAACAAATCTAAATAATGTTAAATAATTTTCAATTATGTTCTTGTATTTGTCATTTTCTGTTTCTACTTAGATTCAAGTTCTACAAGTTGAACCGGTTAATGATATCCTAGTAAATGCAAATATACTATGCACTAACTCAAATGATGATACAGGTAATAATTGGCTTAAATTTAAATCTGATGTTACTGTTACATTGTTGCGGTGGCGGAATTCTGCTTTTCTTAATTCTCAATTTTGTTCATTCGGGCAAAAATGGTCCAAAATGTATTTTTGGTTCCATGAACCATAATGGCATAGTGCCATCTTGAAATTTGATAAATTCATTCTAGGCAATAAGGGATCTTTTTAAAACTAGCAACATTTAATTTCTGTGAGAACTCGACCTATCATCAAGCAATTATGATACCCAAATGATATTATCGAGAAGTGGAAACTGTTTTTAAACTTTTAATTTTTTTTGAAACTTTGCCCATCAATCTTTATTGGTTTGCATTTTGTATTTTGGGGAAACTTTTTCCTCGATTTTTTTAGGTTATTGATAAATCAATAATTATAGATAATCGTGTTTAAAAGAGTTTTTTAAATTTTAGGAATTTAAGTTTTCATTTTTAGCTCACCAAACGAAGTTTGGATGGGCTATTGCTATTTATAACATTAATAATGACTCTCAATTTAAATTAATAATAAATATTTGCTTAATAAGTTTAACTTTCACTTAGTTTGGTCAGCTATTTTCAATACCGTACCTTAGATTTGATTTTGGAAAGGTTCTTCGTTTTATTTTTGAAATATGGACATTAAAAAGCATTCGCCGACAATAAAACTTTACTATACATGTCATGTTAAATTAATAAGTTTATACTTCACATTAATTAATCCCTTTGCGTATTATTCTGGGAAAGAAAAAGAAGTTATTGTTTTAATAAAGAAAGGATATTATTTTAAAGAAAATGTATTGTTCTGTTGCATTGTCTAGTATCTTTTTAATTTAAATTTCCCATGTGTTAACCTTTATAATAATAAAAGCATATAGAATAGTAAAAGCATATCGTACATTTACAGTTTATGTATATAGCCTATATTCATATAGCCAATATACATGTAGGTTATATACATGTAGTCTATGTACATGTAGTCTATATACATGTAGCATATATACATATAGCCTGTATCTAAAGCTGTTGCGATAAAGGAATTTTCATATCAATATTGGAGTTCTTAGTATCGATATTATTGTGATACCTGATTTTAAGAAGTCTAGTTGCCTGTTTTTTATCTAATTGCAAACTACCGTGTTTGTCTTTGAAAATGATACATAATGTATGGCATATTCAGTTAAGTTACTTTATATTCGTGACTCGCTTCACATTTAATTTCGGCAGAGTATTTGCCCATGCAAATAATTTACATTCTTTTCAGATATCATAGACTTCAGGGTACAAATTAACGGCTTACACTCAAAAATGGTCGGTATAATTTGTTAGTATTCACATTTTAATTGCATGTTAGACCTTTTCCTTTTATCACGATATATCGCGCTTTCAATATATCCAAACATTTAATCAATATATCCATCTGTTTCATTCAATATTGATTAAATTCCGATATCAGGAATATCACGACAGCTTTACTTGTATACATATGCGCGAATATATACACACACACATATTGCAGAAATCCATGATTGGGTATAATATAATTCATTTGAATAAAATTTGTATATACATGTAACAATGTTACTTAATTTTTAAAAAGGCTCTAAATTAAAACAATAGCGACATTATAATTTCATTGGCTGTTTCGACTATGTTTTAATTGCTATCAACTTTTATTGCCTGTTTGTTATGTATACAGTCTTGAATGTATATCTTGAATTATGTATACAGTATCTTGAACTAGCGAATATTGGATAATAAATTTTTATGCCTGTTCAAATATTCATCAATATCTTGGCATAATAATATAAGTTGTTATATTATGTCTTTATTATTTTTAGATCAAGCAGATCCAACAATGCGCCAGTTACAATCCTATACGAAGCTTCAACGTGGTAAAAAGGTTTTGTTCAAGTGCAATGAATGTAGTAAATCATTTATCCAATATTCTACACTTCGAGATCATATGAGAATACATAGCGGTGAGAAGCCATTCAGATGTAAAAAATGTGACAAAAGATTTATTCAAAATTCAGACTTGCGAAATCATATGAGAGTTCATACTGGTGAGAAACTATTCAAATGTACTGAATGTGACAAAGTATTTACAGTTAATTCAGTCTTACAACGTCATATGAGAGTTCACACTGGAGTTAAGCCATTCAAATGTAACAAATGTAACAAAGAATTTACTCGAAATTCAACCTTACAATGTCACATTAGAGTTCATACCGGTGAGAAACCATTCAAATGTAATGAATGTGACAAAGCCTTTGCTGATAATTCAAGCTTATGTTGTCACATGAGAGTTCACACAGGTGAAAAACCATTCAAATGTTGCGAATGTAGCAAAGTATTTAATCAAAGTTCAAGTTTACGTAGTCATATGAGAGTTCACACTGGAGAAAAGCCATTCAAATGTAAGGAATGTGACAAAGAATTTACTCATAATTCAAGCTTACAAGATCACATTCGAGTTCATACTGGTGAGAAACCATTCAAATGTCATGAATGTAATAAAGATTTTGCTCAAAAGTCAAACTTACGATCCCACATGAGAATTCATAGTGGTGAGAAGTCATTCAAATGTAACAAAATCTCATAAGGCAAACTTACAATGTCACATAGGAGTTCATAATGGGGAGAAGACATTCGAATGTAATGAATGTGACAAAGTATTTACAGTCAATTCAGACTTACGATATCATAAAAGATTGCGCTGGGTAAGAGCATTTTAAATTTAAAAATGCTAACAAAGTTTTTGCTCTAAAGTCCCACTTACAATGTCATATGACACTGTTGTAACAAATGTGATAAAGTATTTTCATACATGCATTATGATAGTTTGAACTGGTGAGAAGCCATTCAATTTGAATGTGCAAAATTATTTAGCTGATATTAAAACTTACAATGCCGCATAATAGTTCACACTAGTCAGAAATCGTGCAAATGTACCATATGTTGCTAAGTGTTTACCCAATGTATTGTTGTAGTATTCATGAACCACCTTAACATAGTATGCACCCCTTAGGATTTAAGGGGATTGTTGGAGATTAGGGGGGTACCATTAGCTGAAGTTTTAGGTGGGTGTTGACCCATCTAGGAGAAGAGGTTATTTTTTTCAGGGGGGGTGCAACTATTGTTACATTATGAGTTTCAGTTAATATCCAAGAGAAAAATCTAATTTGTCAGCAACTTCCATAAACTTTAAGGAACTATATACATCAAAAAACATTTTTTCTAGTATCATTTTGAAACAATGACTTTTAAAATTATTCATTTTGATCATCAACAACTTCACTTAGCTATTTCACTTAATGTAAAAAACAATAATATTGAAAAAAATTATTTTAGCGGGGTCAAGAGAGATTTTTTATGTAGGGATGGTAAATGTTTACAGGTTTTAAATTTTGCGGAATTTAATTTTGTAATTTTGCCCCCAACTCGCAAAAATAAATCCTGTTATCGTAAAAATATATACCACAAAATGCGATGAATAAGGACTAACTGCAAAAACAATAGGGTAAAGATTTTTGTCTTTTTCTGGATGGACTCTATTTGTTTTATTCTTCAAAGTTCCATAGTAGTTTCCATAGACGTCTAAAGGCTTAATGGTATGAGCTAATGGCATTACTTGGAGAGTGATATTTCCAGTTATTTTTCCCTTTACCAAATAATTAAACCTTTTTTGTAATCGAATTTTTTTTTGGCTCCCATAAAATTCAAAGATTTGATGCAACTACAACCTCTCACGAAAATATTTGAGACAAGGTGAAATTTGTGCAAAAACTCTAAATTTCAAATTAGTCAAAAAGACTTAAATTTTGATTTACAAGATGAACTGCATGGAAATTGTACCAAGAGCCTGGGTACTAGGCTGCTAGAAGCACCAAAATTTGTCGAGTTTGTAAAAAGTCCTAAGATCTTCAGCTCCTAAATCTTAAGTGTACTAGATAAATCTCTGAGATCAATCTCTAGGGACTTCTAGTGGTCATTTTCAGCACTTGCCTTTTGCTTGTGTATTGCTTGCTAAAATTCAAAAAATGTCTCATAATTTACGTGAGGGGTTGTAGATGAAAAATGGATCTATTTACTTTAAATCTTTGTCCAAATTATTTTACAGAAAAAGTCCAAAGTAAGGTCAAAAAATGTAATGTACATTATTGCTCAACAAATTTACGCAACAGTTGTTAGATTTACCAACAACTATTCGAAGCCATGTTTAAGCTGAGTTTCTTTACAATGGTACGTAATGTAAAAACATAATATTGTGATTTATATGAACCGTATAGATTTTATAATAATTATATATGGTAACTTAAAGTACCGTATCTGAATGGACATTGAAATATTAAGCATAGTGTGCAACACCCCTCTGACACCTCCCTGAAATATTAAACCTGCCCTATATAGGTCTACCCCGCAACTAAAACTTAAAAATGGCCAAGCCCCCCCTTCCTTTGTGGCGAACCCGCATACATGCAGAAAATCCGATGACCCTTCCCCTCAAAACCTGCAATATAATGTTTTAAGTATAATGTTGATGATTAATTAAGAGATATGTTATGGTTTCAAAATGTGACATGATAATAAACAATGGTATCATTTTTCTCTTAACATTCATACACATAGTTTCTTAACGTTTATGAAAAGTTGGTCACAAATTAGATTTGTTTTGATATTATCTGAAACTCATAATGTAACAACAATATGTTGCAACCCTCCTTCATATGAGTCAACCCTCACCTAAAACTTCACCTCTAATCAATGTTTTTAAAAAATCTCCAGCTGTAAATAACTAATTAGTTTCTTAATGCTTTGAGCTTGAATTGGTGTATATATGATCATTGTGCTATGTTTAAACTTAGACTGGTTTAGAGGCTATTTTGCATACCATTGCTCAAATAGATGAATAGACGTCCCTCAAATATTTCTTTTCCCCTACAATTCTTTAGCCTGATTCTCATTGTTACAAATCAGATGATTATTACTATATTAATGTGTTTACGTAGATTCTAAAGAGTTTTGATCAATTGCCTTTTATGGTGGTTCATGGTTTTACAGACTTTTTTCATAACAATATATTTCATATTAGTCTGCATTTTTTAGAACAAAATGGAAGCAGTTAATGAAATAATAATAAAACTAGAGGAATATAGTGACGATGAAGTTGATTTAAATGATGGGAACCTGTTTGGAATTAATGTTAATGAAGAACTATCGACAATTCATGATCAGGTAATTATTGTTTGCTTCTTCTAGCTGGTAGTAAGAGCTTAATGGTCTTAATGGTCATAACGCATTATCGACAATTCATGATCAGGTAATTATTGTTTTTCTTATTTTTAACAGCTGGTAGTAAAGACTTGCTGAGTAACACTGTACTCATGAAGAGTACTATAAGGTACTGAAAAGCTTATTTTTTAGGTAAAATTCACATTGATGAGTGTTAAGTCTAAAGAACTTGCGTGAATGGCTCAAACTTTAAGGATATTTCGATTTTATATTGTACATTTTCTTTATAATAATTAGAACATAATTTTCCGTCTCATGGCTTTCCATGTATAGAATGAATGAAACCCTCAAAAGAGTCAAATACAATATAAATACCTCAATTAATGTTCTTAATTTATTGAATATGTACTTGAATGTTATCTGATTTAGAAAACGATTGAAGAAAGTGAAACAATAATAAAACTAGAGCAATCATTTGAAGAGAATAATATAAAAGTAGAAATACTTGATGATCAGAATGAAAAGGTAAATTTAATTATATGCGTATTTAAATAGTTTTTAGCACGCCAAATAAAGTCACTATCACTATCACTCAGCTATTATGTGCTTCTAGTGTGCTTCGAAAGTTGGTACCAACATTTAAGGTGGTATTTTGTAAAGACTTGGCAAAAGGTTATCTACTTTGTTTGCTCGGGATTGAGTTTCAAGCAAATATGGTCCAAATTAGATTTTCTTTCCAATAGACCGAGAAGAAATATTATCTTTCTGTTCTCCTGGGCCCAGTTGTTTGAAAGCCAATTAACGTTAAACTAGGATTAATTCTGGATTAAAACTACTTTCTACCAATCAAATGTCGTGAAAAGACAATTTAATCGGGGATTAAACTAATCAGCTTTCGTACAACTGGGCCCAGGTGATTCCAGCATAGAATACCAAATATCAGTCCAAAAAATATAGCGGTTTTATTTTTACAGGCCAGAAATAATTAAGGCAAATAAGTGAGGCAAATTTTTCATAAAATTATTGTATTATTTCATTCTTCATTGGTTATCTTGAACTATTTTCTTGGGATGCTCTATATATTTTGATAAACAAAAAATTATCACAATCTATCATAAATTATAATTCTTATAAAGTTTTCGAACATCAGCATATCAGAAATATTGAGCCTTTACAATAATAACTAACACATTATTTTGCTTCTCAGATGTGCTGTGAATCAAAATCAGATATTCAATATATGTACTGATTTTTACGCATTCATGCAAAAAAAGATTTTTGTTTTGATAAAATCGAATTATACCTTGACGAAATATCAACTTTCAAATCATTTATTAATTTATTGGTTTGTCTTTTCCTTGTGTGTACTTTTATATATATGGATACATGTGTTGTGAATGTTTGCTATCATAAGTGATACTGTGGAATATATGGAATGGAATATATACATATGTATACATATTATATGTATATATACTATAATACTATAACATAGGTGTATTCTCTATTTTTTATTTAGTGTGCACATAATGCTATGATGTATAATGTGTATGCAATTCATATTCATTGTGGAGAAGTGGCTTTTGAGCATTGATTTAGGCTATGATATGAAATTTCACTACTCTCCTCCACTACTTTCCACTAATCTCCTCCACAGTGTTTTTATATAATTTTATCTTTATATTGGTGTTCCAATTGTTTATTTATACTTAATAAGGACATGAAATCCTGATGCCATGTAAAATTTGGGTGTTTATCCTTGATATGAAATTTCACTACTCTCCTCCACAGTGACCTGACATCATTTTACCTTGAATATTGTGTTTCAATTGTTTATTTGACCTGAAACTATAATCTTAATAAAGACATATTTCAATAACTTTTGATTATTGTAACCAATTCTTTATTACTTGCAGGATGTAAAAGCTGTAGTTAAAAATTCTGCTTATAAGTTATTTTTTTTACCAAATGAGAAAAGGTTGGAACTACCCTATTTGTATGTCAAAAATAAAATCTGCAGAGGAGAGTACAATCTTTTAATGAATTGGCCATTGCAACACACTTCTGTACAAATTCATTTTTGTTGAATTTTGTCAATTTTAGTTGATTTAACCTACCAAAGAAATTGTTTTTGGAGCAAAATTTTGAGATGGTCCCTAATGAAAGTTCTCATACTTTTCATTATGGGAGCAGCTCTGCTGTGATGCAATAAGTGTAAAATCAGTGTTCAAACTAAGGGGCAAATTATCACTGTGAAGAAGGGATTTTTTAGCATTGTTTTAGGCTAAAAAGTCTTGAAGCAACACCCAAAAATCCCTCCCACACAGTGATTATTTTGCTCTTATTTTGAACACTAGAACATTATACTTTCTGAGTAATACCAACTTCTTTAATTGTGGCACTGTTTTGGCCAATTTAGCATTGATGGGCTATTTCCCAGTTTGTGTTAGTGTAGATAATGTGTTAGTGCAGATTTTTTTTCTTCTGGTTAAACACCCTGAAATATTCTTGTCAAAGCCAATTAAGTAAAAAAACACTAAAACTTGGTTCACATCAGGAGAGTATTCTCACTAGTTTGAATGTTGAATTTTATTCTCACTGAGGTTGTTCACCATTTTCAGTGAGATATTTAGTGAGAAAAATACGAAAACGTTTTAAAATTATTCTCATGAGAATAAAAAAGGTTTAAAGAAACACCGCCTCTATTTTAAAATTAGAGTGATTTTATTTACTTTTTAAAATTAGAGTGATTTTATTTACTTTTAAAATTAGAGTGATTTTATTTACTTTTTTTTTTTACTTATTTACTTTTTTCTCCACATGGCTTTTATATTTTTGCATTTCTGATGAATATGAGTTTCATTTTTGTTTAAGTGAATGTAGTACTGTAGTCACTATACGGCATAACTAAATGAGATTCTCTATCATTGAGAATAAAAAATGTCCCCATAGCTTGGATCCCAGTACATTCTATGGATAACTTCTGAGGAGAGCACCCGTAATGACTAAAAACACTAATATGACCCAAATTTACCACAAATATGCATCAGTTCAAAGGTCTGATTAATTTCCTAGCATCATAATCTGTAATGCCAAGAGAAAAAAAATTGTCACTTTTAAGGAAAGGTGACAAAATATGATAAGATATATGACGGAATTGAAAGTTAATGCAGTTCAAGCGTTTTTAAAGAAAAGGGCGCACACATTTTCTTTGAATCTAAATAGGGCAGTATCCGATCACTGGAACCTTATTTGACTAGATTAACTGTCAATATTGTAATAATTAATTGGTTTCTTTGTAAGAGACCATCTCCAAAATTCGTTCCCAAGAGAAGAGTGCTGAATCAACGATCTTGCAAATGATTGGTTTCTTCATGATGATGAAACCAATCAATTGCAAGCTCGTAACGCTCTTCTTTGTAGATAAATTTTTTCTTAAATTTATTGATTTTGACTTCTTTGAAGCTGCTAAAATATCTGCTTCTTGAAACGAATTTTGGAGATGGTTCCTAATAAAGTTCTGATCAATGCGAACTTTATGAAATACACTCCTTCACAAGTTTTTTAGCCAGATTTTTTATCGCAAAGTAATCGAATTCATGAATTTGTTTTTAGTTCTAATGAATCCTAAATCAAATATGATCAGGGCTCAAGATCGTGCAGTTGTTGTTCCTAGTCCTTCAACTACGTTTCAACACACACTACAGTCATCTCCAAGTGGCATAAGTTTGAATAGAGAAGGTACGCAGTGTGCTGTTGGCGGACGGAATTTATTAAAGGTATTTAGCATTGATGAGAAACGTTTTACTGAAAAAACAAATCTTGTTGTTGGTCCAAAGAAATTAAATTACAGTATCATTGATGTACAATGGCATCCATTAGAAGACCATATTATAGCCTCAGCTGCTGGAAATGGTGCCGTAATCTTGTGGGATTTGAATAAGGTAAACGAATCAAAGCAAGATCATTTATTCCCGCAGCATTATAGATTTGTAAACAAACTTTGCTTTCACCCTTCAGATCCTTCACTTTTATTGAGTTGCTCTCAAGACGGTAACATGAATTGTTTTGATATCCGACGTAAAGAAGTTTTTGTTACTTTTTGTGGTAAGACTGATAGCATCCGTGATGTTCAGTTTCATCCGTTAGAAAAGAACATATTCTGTGCTGCATGTGAAAGTGGGAATGTACAGTTATGGGATTTACGAAAACCAGACCATTATTACAATCAATTTACTGCGCATAGTGGTCCAGTGTTCACTCTTCATTGGCATCCTGAAGATAGATATTGGTTAAGTACAGGTGGAAGAGATAAGGCGATAAAGATATGGGATACTCAACTAAAGAGTCATCCTACTCATTTTATTCAGACTATAGCACCAGTTAATAAAATTAAATGGAGACCAGGCTATAAGTATCACATTGCAAGCTGTGCTCTTGTATTGGATAACAATGTAAACATTTGGGATATCAGACGACCATATGTTCCTTTTGCTGCTTTTGAAGAACATAAAGACGTTGCTACTGGTATCATATGGCAGAAAGATCCAGATATAATTCTATCATGTTCAAAAGATAAAACAATATGTCATCATATTATCAATGATGCAGAGAGACCAGCCGAAAAGGCACCACCAGTTGCTCTTAGTCTTGCACCAAATGGCATTATTGGCCATGCATTTCCTACAAAAAAAGTTCACTTGCAAAAACTAGTTATTAACCCGAAACTTAACGTTGCTCCACTAACTGTTCATAATGTAAAGAAATTGACAAGTACCCAAGAGTTTAAGCCAGAGAATAGTACATTAAATTTTCATAATATAAAACATGCGTTGGATGAAACATGGATTGAATATCTTGCAAAGAATTACGAATTTTATGGTAAACCTTTTACAGCACTTTGTGACCATAATGCGCAAGTTGCTGAAAAATTAGAACTTGCAGACAAAGCACAAACTTGGATGATTCTGAAACAATTGTATACAAATGAAGATATCGTATCACAAAGTCATCCAAGTACAAACTTTCCTTTACCTAGTCCTTCCTTGTCTAATCATATGCCAAGTGATGTGTTTTCACGAAAACTAGATACACCTGAAAGTTTCACAGAAAACATTCTTAATGATTCTTGTGATTCTGATGATAACAATGACTCCGCAGGTTTTCATACACCAAGCGGTATGGTCACTACACAATATAATGATATGACGCTTGGACCGGAGTTAGATGCTGTGTTTGGTGACGATGATTATAATATGCAGTTTATATCAGAAACGGGAAATGACGAAGACGATCTTGATCTACCAAGTGAAGCTATTCAACTTCGATATTCATTTGGAGAAAAAGCTGTAGATCTTACAGAGGATATACATGAGTTTGTAAATAAGGACAGAGGCATTGAATTTTTTGATACAATCAGTTTAAACTTACCACGGTGGAATTATGAGGATTTAGTACGAGAAATGTTAGTTCATTATGCTGAGCAAGGAGATTTACAAACATGTGTTACAGTATTATTAGCATTACAAGATGTTGGTAAACGCATGATTGACTTAGCAGTGCAAGAAGAATGGTTTACAGGATACCTAGAAATTCTGTTTCGTTTACATTTATTTAATATTGCAACCGAAGTAATTAATCATTCACCACCAACTGTAAAATCTTTAAACCAAAACTCAACGACCGTTCATATGCAATGCGGTAATTGTAATAAAGTCTTATCAGGAACTGCACCAGGGTGGTACTGCAAACTATGCAAGAAAATCTCTCAAGTATGTTCTATATGTCATGTGCCAGTTAAAGGGTTATATGTATGGTGTCAGGGATGCGGACATGGTGGACATTTATACCATGTTAAAGAATGGTTTGAAAGCAAGAAATATTGTCCTGCTGGATGTGGACATAAATGTGAATATTCTTAGGTTTTTGGATAGAATAATATATGTTTATTTTATTAGGGACCATCTCAAAATTTCGATCTAATACCAACTTTTTTGGTACGAAGAAACCAATCTATTGCAAGATCGTTGACCCAGTACTCTCCTCTGTAGGTTTTATTTTTGAGATGCTCCCTTATAAGATGGTCATTTGTATTGAAAGAATCTGAAAGATGATTGAAGTAATTTAATTTTTTTGGTGAAAAATTCCGAATAAAAGGGTGGCAAAATAGTGAGCATAGATAAGAGACCATATCAATATTTCACTTTAAAACCAACTTCTTTGGTATGGTTAAATCAACTGAAATATACAACATTCAACAAAAACGAATCTGTATAGAAGTGTGTTGGTCAACAAACTTGGAATGGATTGGTTTCTTCAGTACAAAGAAACTAATCCATTGCAAGATCGTTGATTCATTACTCTCTGTAGATTTTATTTTTCAGTCCCTAATCCATTATTTTATCTGAATCTGCAAGGAAGCGTCTCAAAAATAAAATCTATAGAGGAGATTACTGAGTCAACAATCTTGCAATAAATTAGTTTCTTCGTACCGAAGAAATCAATCCATTACAAGTTTGTTGTCCTAACACACTTCTGTACGGATTTATTTTTGTTGAATTTTGTCAATTTTAACTTTTCCTCATACTCTGGAGTTACTTTAGCCTAGTATACTAAGCTCTGGCTCTGTTTCCATTTTCTGTTTCCTTTTCCATAATCTGATGTTGACATTTTAAAGATTTTCACAATGTAAACTAAAATCTCAAATGACAGATTATAACGTAAAGAAAGAAAATGAATGAAGGAAGCAAAGAGACGGGAATCCTTGGCTAAGGAATTATATGCTTTTAATGTTTTAAAGAAATAATATATTTTTAAATTAAGACTGGAGGCTACATACAGGCTACAGTATATGCTACATGTATACAGGCTACAAGAATAATTTAGGTGAATATAATATCTATAGACAAGTATTATATGTTTATTGCATAATTATATTGCATATTATTTGTATAATATACATATACAATACATATATCTATATAGTACATATAGTACAAAGTAAACAGTATATTATAGCATAATGTAGTAAATAATATATTAAATAGCATATAGAATATAGAATATAGCATTAGTATAGTATATAATACAGTATATAGTTTATAGTATAGTATAACATAGCATATAGTAATATGTATATATAGTATATAGTCTATATTCATATATAAGCTATATACATAGGCTATAGATATTAATTTCTGTATGCTGTATAATACTATACTAAATGTTTTTATTCAGTAAACAAAAGGTGGTTTTCCATTTGTAATCAAAATTAAAAATAAAGAAACATTAGACGATAGAATAATGAAACAGAAGAATACATTTTCTTTAACATAATTTCCATTCTTTATAAAAATACTAAAATTACCAAATAAAATACCAAATTTCAAGATGGTACCACGCCTATTCGGTCAATTGGACCAAAAACACAATTTGGTCCCTTTTTGCCCCGAACTTGGACCCGAGTGGATGAAATTGATATGCTTATTTCTATTACTAAATAGTACTTTTTTATAATCTTGATCAAATATGTAGTTAATTATGTTGCTAAAACGTTGCTTAAGAGCTGAGATTCAATGTGAGGTGTAATCAGATGAAACAACAACAAATTGTCTCTCAAACTCAAATTTTGATGCAATGTTGTCAAAGAGGCACGTTCAAACAGTTCACACTCTCCACCTCAAGAAGACAGAAATAAAACGATTTAGATAGATAAGCCTCAAGATAATGGTCAGAAATCACCAGTGAAGTACTATCAAACTACACTAAAACACTCACTCCTCCAGAGATGATGTCCAACCATTATCTTGAGGCTTGGATATGAAACACAATTCAAATGTAAGAGTGTACTTATACAATGATTGAAATAAGAGCAAATAATCACTATGGAGGAGTGATTTTTAAGTATAACTCCAGGCTACAAAGCCTGAATCTATGCTCAAATATCCCTCCTCCACAGTGATTATTTTCTCTTATTTCAACAAATGTGTATTATAATAAAACCTTCAATCCTGTCATAGATTTACCAGATTTTAAATTAAAATCATAAGAATGCCATGGACAAATTACAGTTAGTTCACCACCAATATCTTCTAAATCACCCAAGTCAAGAGGACCACCTGTGAAAACGAATTATGATAAAATAAAACATTATACACTGTTTTTATTGTTTTACTATCCTATAAAATATACTTGCCAGAATAATATCTAGCAGTCATATAATTTTTTTTTTCTCAGTACTTCTGTTGCCATTATTACTCAGCTTTTTTCCATTTTTACAATTTTCACTGGATTTAATACATGGTGTATGGTGTACATCATTTTGTGAGAAAGTATTATTCTGACAAAAGGCCTGTTTATAGAGCGAAAGGCCGTCGCCTAACAATTATAGGAAGTATATTATTTTATCCCAATATTTTTTTTTATTAACAAAAGAAATACCTTAGTATAATAATGAAGAATGCAGCTAGAATGCTGCTGATGGTGTTCATATATAATAAACTTAATCTACTGTGATTGAAAGAAGCCATAGAATAGACTAGAATCTTCAGTACTACATATAGCAACAAATAGTCACTCCGGAGAAAGAATGTTTGAGCCTGAGTTAGGATATAAAAGCCTGAAGCTATACTTAACATCCCTTCTTCACAGTGATTATCTTGTTCTTATTTTGTGCACTAAATCTTTTATTGATATTTAACTTCCAGTGATTATAAATTTAGGCTACAAAACTTGAAGCCATGTTCAAAAATCCCTCTGCCACAGTGCTTATTTTGACCACTGAAATATACATCACAAATATTACCTTCATGAGGACAAGAGCAGTCAATAGCATAAAATACATTCTTTCCAATATGAAATAATGCTATATCATCTGGCTGAACAACCATGTCATCGTCATCAGCATCCACATATAATTTTGTGCAAGTTGATTTTGTGAATTCGTCTACGGAACCTAACTGTTGCCATTTCGTATCATTTACAATCTCGGTTAGAGCTGACAACAAGTCATTTGAAAAATCCATATAAAAATTGAATAAGTTTTTTACAAATTAAATGATACTAAAATGCAAGAATTTAGGATATAAATCAAACCAGTGTTTGAAGAGCAAATAATCACTGTAGAGGAGTGATTTTTGAGTATTGCTTCAAGCTAGAATGCCTGAAGCAATGCTCAAAAATCTCTCCTCCACAGTGATTATCCGTCCTTATTTCAAATAATTTAAAGGAATATTAAGTCTGAAAATAACTGTTATACATTACCTGTGGAGGAGCGTTTTTCAGTATAGTTTTCAGCTTTGTAAATGACATAATGTATGGACTAGGTGATTGTAGACTTTCTGCTAAGAACTTGCAAGCCTATAAAGCTCAACGTGGTCAACTGTTAAAGAACTTGCAGACCTATAAGGCTTTATTATGATCTCTACACACCACTTTTTGCTCACTGAAACGTTTGCATAAATAATTATATTAAATCTTCTTTCAAAGAACGGAATAAAAACCACTCCTCCACAGGTGATGTCCAGCAGTTATTGAGGCTTATTGGATCTTATTAAATTATTTTTCAAAGAGGGCAAAAAAGTGCCAAATGTATTCGAAAATAAGAAAGAAAACTATAATAGTTTTTTATGACAGATAACACTGCTCTCATGGGACTTAGATCGCTTTAAAAGACAATAGGTACAAAGTTTAGCTCCCCAATACTTGTAATTTTCCAAAAAGTCAACACATAATAAAAATTTTAGAATAATTATTTTTTTGATGGCATCTAAAATTATGACATCATAAAGTCAAAGCAGGTGGCGCAAAATATTTTTTTTCTGCGAAATTTTATTTGCTCAAAAAATGATTTTTTGGGGAAAATTATCCCTAATTACAAAAAAAAACGATTCTAGATAAAATAAGATGAGGTGTAAAATCTGAAAAAAGGATCAGAATTAAAATGTTCGTAGAATTTTGGCCATTATGAAGTTGTCCATGTTTGCCAGTATTTTAGTTTTGCGAGCACAATGATTTAGAAAAATACAAATTCTTTGCATTTTGCTGTAACTAGCTTCAACAAAATGATCTATACATTTTGCATAAATAAACTTTCAAGCATGGAGGAAACCATATACTGTGCAGTAATAAATTATGTCAGTTAGAAAGACGAGGGAAAGAATATAAGGGAACATCTCCAAAATTCGTTACCAGGGGAAGAGTGCTGAATCATTGACTTAACACTCTTCATCATAGATTAATTTTTCTCAAAATTATTAAAGTTTACTTAAAGCTGCTAAGATATCTGCTTTTAGTAACAAATTTTGGAGATGGCTCCTAAGTAAGTAGAAGTTCAATTGATATTGCAGTCAGTCCCCTTGAAAGTGAGCAAAAACTTGTTTAAAGTCCACAGTAAAGATCCTAGAACAATTTTTTTATAAAAAAAAATTCCCGCCAATGAGGAATTCGAACGTATCAAACACCCTGATTATATGGATTTTGAAAAAAAATTAATATTAATGATAAACAAGTGGTTCTGAGATTTGCAAATGGACTATCTAGAAACATCACAATGATCTCTTTTGAAAAGAAAAGCGTGAAGGTTGTATTTAACATTTGCAAAATGCACAAATAACGTGAAATTCTTAACAACAACAAAAAATTACCCAGTGGACAATAACTTGTTCAAAGTTTTCAACGTTGTTCTAGCGTCTTTACTGCTATATAATAATAACTTCTAAATCATTACCCAACCTAGGTGCATATTACATAATAGATGTAACAACAAAAGAGTAACAACACCAATAATAGAAATGGAGGTTATTTGAATTGTGAATTTTCACTTCTATGCACATTCCCTTATATGCCGGGTAATAGCATAGAACAAAAAGGTAAACACAAGGAGAACATTACAAAACATCTTTAAATACTGTTTCCAATCAACGGGAAACACAAGTGTAATCACATTATTTACAGGCATAATATAAAATCACGAAAAAAATATATTACAATCAATTCTATAATAAATATATTATTCTCCATACAGGGATTGAAATAATTGTAAAAGTAATCTTCGAAGATATGCGCAATCTTGCAATCGAAAGTTCTTCACTGAAGTTGGATTATACTCTTCATCGTAGGCATAAGATTATACACTTATTTCAATTCATGTTCTAAATAAGTTACTTTTTATTTAAAAAATCAACAAGATACATCATGTTTACAAAATTTCTTTATTACTGGTCAAAAAATTATGGAATATAAAATCATGACTTTCATAAAGAACAACAGAGAACAATGCACTTCAATGCAGATGTCAAAATATCTGCTGAGGAGAGTAACAAGTCAACAATCTTGCAATTGATTAGTAATTCATATCAAAGAAACCAATCTCATTGACATGTTAATTGTGAATATTTTAATATAATCTTTCACAAGCTTATTCAGTTCTCAAAGTGCACTACGGCAATCACCCATGGAGAAAATTATGTTCAAATGCACTCATGTGATAGCTGTAGTAAATTTCGAGGGCTGCCATTATTTCCACTAAAGTCAGTGTATTTACGTTCCCTGCCAATTTCTACCAGTTGATGACTAAACTGGATGTGTCATTCTGATTTTGGAATATAAGCATTCTTTCAATGCACGAAACCTAAAGGTTTCTTTCCACAAGATGAAAGATTTGCTGCAAAAGCCAAAAAAAGACATTCTATTGGTAGAAATTAACTACACTCCATGTATGACATTGATTTCTACCAAATGGAATGTCTTCTTATAACTTTCGTGGCAAATATTTTGCCTAGAAGAAATCAACCCTAACAATTTCAATCCGTGTCTCGGACATCTTACTCATATTTTTTTTTAAAGAACAGCAAATAAAAGAAGACAAGAACAAACAAACAGAAACATAAAGAACATCTGCCAGTCATCACTGTGGAGGAAAGATTCTTCAGAAAATTTTCAGTCAATTTGGCAAAAAAAATCTCTTCTCCACAGTGATGACAGGTAGTTATTTTAATCTCTGGAACTGCATTTTCATTTCCATATGCAGTGCACAGTGTGACAAGTTCAAAAAATTAAAACATTTACAACAGTCATAAACAAAGAAAAAAAATGGACATACTAAACGAATTTAAAACTAATAACCTTTTTGTTTAGGACCATCTCTAAAATTCGTTTCCAGGGGAAGAGTGCTGAATCAAAGATCTTGCAATTGATTGGTTTCTTTGTGCCGAAGAAACTAATTAATTGCAAGCTTGTTGACACCCTTCTATGTAGATTAATTTTTCTCGAATTTATTGATTTTGACTTCTTTAAAGCTACTATGGATCGACCACGTGGACTCTTACTAAACAACAAGAAGCTTCTCTGGACAGGGCACACACTCGCCTACTCCGTGTTGCGCTAAATATAAGCTGGAAGAAACATCAGACAAAGAAACGTCTCTACGGACATCTACCTCTCATTTCTACGGTAATCAGAGAAAGAAGAATGAAACTGGCTGGACACATGTGGAGAAATAAGCAAGAACTCGCAAGTGATGTTCTTTTCTGGGACCCAAAGTACGGCAAAAGATCAAGAGAAAAACCTCAGCGTACCTACATTGATCAGCTAGTGGATGATACCGGACTCCGCTCAGAAGATATCCCAAAGGCGATGGAGGACCGACAGGGATGGAGGGATTGTACAAAAGTTATCCGAGATATCTCGACCTGATGATGATGACGAAAGCTACTAAAATATCTGCTTTTCAAAACAAATTTTGGAGATGGCTCCTTACTTGATTATTTTTCATTTTCAAAGGTTAAAATTTTATCTATAAAAAAATCATGTTTAAAAAGAACTTTAAGCCACCCCATAATAGAGTGTAATATTGACAAAGTTCCCAATATTGCATTCTGTGTCAATAATTAACCAACCAGAAATTAGTAATCTTCGGCAAATAATTGGTCCAATGTTATTTTGTTGACTTTTGTTGTACAAGGACGGGTGATAAAATATTATTTATTCTATACATATTCACTGTTTGGAATAAGAGCAAAATAATCATTGCGGAGGAGTGATTTTTGAGCATTGCCTGAAGAATCCTCCAAAATATCTCTTCCATAGTGATTATTCATTCTTATTTCGAACAATGCATACTATAATACAGCCCCATAATAAAACAAACTGCTCTTGCTGTTGCAGATACACCACTTCTGTGGTCAAAATAACAGGAAATAATTACTGTAAAGGAGGAATTTTTTAGCATAGTTTGAGGCATTTTAGCCTGAAACAATGCTCAAAAATCACACCTGCGCAGTGATCATTTGTTCTTATTTTGACCAGTTTATAGTGTCAGCAAAGAAGAATACACGTCGTCAACGAACTTGCAATTTTATTGGTATTTTGTACTGCCGAGTTTGTTGACAATCACCCTTCTTCGAATGTAGATGTATTCTGTCCCCAATAATTTAATAGTTCTGATGTTTTTATATATTACATTTAGAAATAAATATATCTGTTCAGTTGTATTTTTTTTGCGTTATTCATGGCATCAAATTACTTCTCATTGATCAGGAGATGTAGGTCTGCCAGCAGTCATAGATAGTTTATCTTTCAATTCAGCCATTTCTAAAAATCAAATAAAACGATGTTGAACACCATATCAATCTAATGACCAGTGCTCGAAATAAGAACAATAATCTTTGTAGGGGAGTGAGTTTCAATAATATGATGGCATTCTACGAGCTTTCACTGTAGCCAGCATTAAAGACATTCACATTCAAATTAGAAAATCTAGTACAGAAGCCAACCAAGTGGGCAAAAACTTGTTCAAAGTCTGCAGTAAAGACACTAGAACAACGTTTTCAACGTTAACAAGTTTTTGCCTACTGGGAATTAATTTCAGGAATGTGGACATGGTAGATACTGCACCAACAAATGGAACTCATACCTTGTTTTAAGTTTTGGTTTTCATCACCTAACTCTTGATTTCGTGATGACAGATAAACTGCATCTTGTATGGAATCTTCTAATAACGCTCGGTATCTTTGTTCTAATGCTGCTTTCTGTTCTTCAAATGCTTCACGATAGTGGCGGAATGTCTAAATACAAAAAGTATAAAATGCAAAACATAAGATAGAAAAATAGCATAGACTTCAAATTTAAAAGCCAATAGTATCACAAATATTGTCTTGTGAATAACAATGGTAACCTGAAGGTGAATCTACGATGATTTCTAAAAAAATAATCTAATCTAGTCTAGGAAATCTAGGGAAAATAGAATACAACTTTCGGATACTCTGGTCTAAAAATAATAACCAGACCTCACCTATTGAGGAGTTTTTTTTGAGTACAACACCTGCTAGAAAAGATGTCTGACAGTAATTTTTAGGCTTGATCAGGACATTATGGAAATTGAGGAAAAAAACCCTGATGATATATTTATATTAATTCTGTGTATACTTTGAAATAGATGAGGTACTTTTTGGTAGACCAAATTGTCATATTTTGCACCCTTGCATGACTTTTTCAGCTAATCTAGGTTATGATTTTTTTTTGTAAATATCAAATATTTTCCTTTCAGGTCCATGGTGCTAATGGCATGTAATAAAAAGTGTCCATTCACTCTCGTAGATAGCTTGCCACATGGCTCTATATCTTGCATCTTCAAATGTTCAAATTAAGTGTAAATCTGAGAAGTATCATTTTATTCAACCATTCCCAAAAGTGGGTAAAAACTGATCAGCAGTAAAGATGCTAGAACAATGTCTTCAATGTTGTTTTAGAGTCTTTATTGCATACTTTGAACAAGTTTTGGCCTACTGGGTAGATTTGGTCCTAAATTATGATTATATGTTATCTTGAAATTACAAAAATTTTATGAACCTGAAAATGTTGTAGTTGTTGAATCTCCATTTCCTCCTTTTGTCGCTTAAACAGCTCATTCAAATCTTTTTGCACTTGTTTCTTTTCTGCTTCCAATGAACGTAACTGTAGTGAAATAAAAGATAAATCTTTGATTAGGAATTATCAGGATGTTGACATTGCAGTATTTAAGAATATCACTCACCAACACAGTAAAAACAGATACTGTAAAACAGGGGTCGAAATAACAGCCGGTCATCACCGTGGAGGAGAGACTTTTCAGAATATTTTCAGCCAACTTGGCTGAAAATATTCTGAAAAATCTCTCCTCCACAGTG
>JAULBZ010001106.1:0-24150 GCA_032360805.1 Neoturris breviconis | reverse complement strand
CAAGTCCTGTTTGTCAGGTCAAAATTTACAAACCGAAAAAAGCTGTAACTAAAAATACAAACAAAAGTTCCAGAACCATGGATATTCGGAACATGTTCAGGAGGGTTATGCAACAACCTACTCCGAAGCCTGCTGATGTATCAACTACTATTGTAATTGACTAATCAGCAGTTAGTGATAGCAATTACTTTAGAGGAGAGCACTTAAAAATGTCTAAAATGTCTAAAATTAACGCCTCAAAAGTTAAAAACCAGACAGTTTCCGTTGCAAATTATCAGGCTCAAAGTTGATGTTTTACACAGCCTAATGTTATGTTTTTTTTGGTTTGTTTCAAAGATAATACGATCATTAAAAATTTAGGGCATAAACTTTCGCAAATGAAGGAATGTGAAATATTTCGCGAGCATAAACTTTCGCGAATAAGGCTTTTCAGAATTTCCAAAAGCATAAATTTTCGCGAAAAGACACAAAATTCGCGAAACTCGCGAATGTTTGTGCCCGCGAAATTTGAGAACCTTTACTTTACTATCTTATCAACAAAAGAACCAGCAAATCAGTAAGAACCTGATCTGATAAACCGAAACTGCTCCTCTTGTCCCTTTCTTTTCACTTTTATGTATTTGAAATTTTGGAGAGAAAGTAAACGATATATTCGGAGATATATCACAGAAACAAAAAACATAAAATGGTTGTTGTTCAGTATCTGTTCCATTTTTGTTCTTCGGAAAATATTTGGAAGTGGAAAACTTATTTCTCGGAAATGTATTTATTGCGCATTTCATGGATATGTTATTTTCAACTTCATGTTCTTCTTAAGCTGCGTTTACACGGTCAGATTAATCGAATTCGATTAATCGAAATGGATTTATGGATTAAAAAATCTGAAGGTCACCTACTGTTTACACGATCTGATGGAATTGAACACGTTCGACTTTTTAAAAATCGAATCAGACAATCTGATGCGATAAAAATCATCAGATTTTAGATGTTCACACGACCAGATATGTCGAATTCGACAAATCGAATTCGATTAATCTTATCGTGTAAACGCAGCTTTAGACATGTTTTATTTCCTTACAATATCTTCAATGTATTCTCCCTCGTTTTTATCATTTTGATTTCTTGTTTGTTTTGTTTGTTTATCTAAACGATAAAGATAAAGTATGATGGATCATAAGAAAAATATAAACGATGGATTTAACATTTAACATGACCTACAAAAAAAAAAATATTAAAAATATTCATGTTGCGTGTTGTTTTTTTCTCAATATTAAATTTTATTTTTAAAAGTATATTTGCTACCCTACTATTTCTAGGTCTTGCCTACAACTAAGTCTTGCCTACAACTCTTCACATAAATTGTACGAATTTCAACAAAAGAAGGGGGCGTTTAATCGATGCATTACGGTACACATCACAAGTAAAACGTAAATGACTACTAGAATTCCCAAGAGAATTATCTCAGAGAGATTTATCCGACTAAAGAAGTAGACTTAATATTTATGTGAGGGTTTGTAGGTATATATCTTATATAGAAAATTTAAAAATGTATAAAAAGATGTTCTTATGCTGAACTTTTTCTGTTATTGAAGCCAAAATGAATAATAAAAATACATCTGAACCTTATGGAAGCGTCATTTTGCGGTTTAAAATGGGCTTGTTATAGCCGAGCTCAGCTTGTGCGAATCACTTTACAGAATCTGAAAGCAGTTGTTTTGATGTCATAGAAATCATATGGAAAAATCGTCGTTTGGTTATACACCGATCGGCTGAGCAAAGAGCATCATCCGATTACCGGACCCAGACCCAGACCTGGACCCTGAATAAACCGAACCCTATTAACATCGGACCCTGAATGAACCGAACCCCGTAAACATCGGACCCTACTTTAGTTAGTATTATCAAGACCAGATCAAAAAATATTTTAAAAAGTAATGCATGTTTTCAGGATCAAAATAAATAAATCGTCTAAAAAAAAACATTCCAGTTATAAAAATCCTTCGTAAGATTATTAAATTTCTAAGATTTTAGAGGGGGCGCTCTTAAAGGGGGAGCTCAGGGGATAAGTTCTATCACTAGTTTGAAGTGAATGAATGTCCTAAATATCCTTAAATTACGGAAAGGGGGCTTTACGATACATTGCAGATAACATTAATAATAAAAAGATAAATATAGTACTAATTATTCATAAAGACAGTTTTCGCGGTTCCTTGTAATAAGCAGCTACGTGCGTAAATGCTGGAATTATTACCTCTCTCGACGCCATTTGAGTTGATTGTTTCAAGTATGCTCCCCTTTTTCGATTAAGTGCCTCGGTTCTTTAAAAATAGCCACTGATTTAGTCTGACAGGGCCAAACTGTGTGGGAGCTTTTGGCTATATAAACCCGAGCCATTTCAGGTTACCTGAGAACTGATCTTTGTTCGATTACGCTAATACTCTGATGCCTCTTTCTAATTACTTTCCAGTTTGATTTGATGTGATGTTTACTCTTTCCTTTAAAAAAAGTTCCACGTTATCTGATTTTTAATGTTCTATTAAAAATAGATCAGAAGCTAATAAAGTATTTGAAGCAAGGATGTCTGACAAAGTTTGATATTACATCCTCGATTCGTTGCCTTTTTAAAGTCGAATAATCACCCTATTTTGTCAAAATTCTAAAATCAATTTCAACTAGCTACAACTTCATGTAATCATGCAGAAAAGCGATGAAGTTTTGCTAAACAATATGGCTGCCACACAGTTAGCATAAAAAATAATCACTAGTATCTCCACTAATAGTTGTCTTTAAAGAATGAGATTTTCAGAATGTGTTACTTTAAGGGCAGAAACTTTCGCTTTTAAATATGTGTGTGCTTCTATCAACTCGCAATGCACATAAATAAGTTTTGTGAGTTGTATGACACAGCTGTACAATACTACCAGCAGAATTGACGACATTGTGAGTTCGAATCTCACTATAATAGAATGTTATTTATAAGAAAGAATTTTTAGTTGCACCCGTAAAGCATATAAATCCAAAGAAAACATTTTCATTTTTTTTACCCAAATTGAATCAAATTTATTTTTAGAACAGTATTTGAAACAATGACACCCTAAATTAAAATGAGCACGCTAAGAATACTAAAACTGGAAACTTTAAAAGTCAAATAGACCGCTTCCAATTTTCTACCAATATTGGTTCAAATTAGCCCCAATATTTATTTTTAGGACAAATTAACCAATACAATTGTGCGGCCTTCCATCCCGTTATATGCAAAAATAGTTCAAGTTGTAGTCGAGTAAAATGTGTACACATGTATTTATTCACAAAACTACTACATTTGTCGTTGCTACAGATATTATTGCAGTTGTCAACGTTTACTACAGACGTCGACGGATATTCCTACATTTTGTCCACGTTTACTACCTATATAAATATGAATCAGAAAATAAACAGAGTTCACGAAAAAATACTTTTTATATCAACATAGTACTTTTTTGTTTGAAGAGCTTTTAAAATAAAGGATAAATCTTTTAAGATTTACCCTGGAAACATACAGCGTTTAGCTTTGGAACTCTATCAGGCAAAACGGGATATACCTCCAGGAATTATGAAGGATATATTTGTTCCTAACGATTTTAAAAAATGTGATCTCCTTACGCAAACTGATTTCACCCTTCCTTCTGTAACTACATTTTACCACGATGATTCCATCAAATAAGGAGTAGGTTATATTAAAGTTGATATGTAGAATTCTTAATGTTTCAGTTTGTTTTAGCTTATTTAGTTTTGAATTTTATATTTTATACTTCTTGGCTTTAAAAGTCGTCCACTAAGGGCTGACTAATATTCTTTACGCTCCAATTTTCCAAAAACTAGAAAGATGATAGAATAGTTAAAAGAATTGGGGAATTCTAGGAGAGTTTCTTATTTAATGGATCAATAAAGGTAGGTATGAGTATTTCTTTAACTAAATTGGAAAAGGGTTTTCCCATGTAAGAAAAATAAACACAAAATATCTTTCTTGCTCTATTTGATAAATGTTAAAAATTCGGCAGCCGTAAAATTGTCCAATTTCCCTTCTTTAACTTCGCAACTTCCCAACTCGTCGGCTCAAAGATTACCAATACTCCATTACAACGACATATATTTACTGTGTCTTGTTTAAATTTCTAGATGTTTTCATTTCTAGCGTGGGTACCCCAGTTTGTGCATTAATGTGTGAGGATGTGGTAGAATTGATCATTTCTAGCGTGGGTACCCCAGTTTGTGCATTAATGTGTGAGGATGTGGTAGAATTGATCATTCACCTCTATAGCACTAGACATCTTACGACACTGACAATCCTTTTATGACATGACGACTTGTGAAGTAGATCTTATCTACATACACACATGTCACTGCCACTTACCTAGCAAAAACAAAACAAAACAAGTGTAACTTTAAAGGTTGGTTTCCACGTAACGAAAAATTATGTGACGTCTGTTCTTACCAATGAAAGGCGTTCTTTTGGTTTTCACGGCCGCTTCTTGGAAACGCTGAAGAATACTTTATGACATGGAAATATTTGAAAAAGTTTTGATGATTTGGTAGATTTAAAGGTATAAAATCACCATCAGATGTTTTTTTTTTAATTTTCCCTTCTGTAGTCTAGATGAAAGTTCATATTGTTACTAACATATTCTGAAAAAATGACTCCATAAGAATGAATATTAGTGGAGATATAATTGATTAAAGTCGTGGGAAATTATGTATTTTCTATGCTCACTGTGTGGCAGCCATCTTGTTTGACAAACATTTCCTGTTTTCAGAGAAAAGAATTGCTTGTTTTGCCACTTCTTGACATTTTTAGACTCTTAAATTTTCTGAGTATGTTCAGTGTGTGTCACTTATCCATTTGACATAGAAATAAAAATTTGACCAAAAAAGGTGATTATGTACCTTTAATGTCATGCTTATCAAAATTATTCAACACTCCGAATCCAGTCAGCAAAAACTTAAACCGACGTTATTCTAACGTGTTTACGGCTGACCTTTAACAAGTTTTCTGCCCACTTGGAAGCCTATGTGTTTTGTAATCTGAGCAGCAGAAAAAAAAAAACGCATTTGTTTGCAAATTCATAGATAAACAAACTCGTTCCTCACTGTTCTTGTCTGATTTTGTTTGTCGGTGTATATATCAAACGAGGTTGATATATGAGATTATTTGTAATATAAATATTTATAAATCTTACAAAACGCCCAATCTTCTACAAAGGAGTGCTTGTTGTGGACATAGCTATATAAAGAGAAACTTGAAACGTTGTCGTATTTTAAATTTAACAGGTGTTGCGAAATAAAAATATAGTTACCTTTCAAAGCAAAACCGTTTCTTTGTTGACAAGAAAATCACTATTTCTTATCAAAGTGCTATTTTCTTCAAAAGGCAGAAAATCGAAATATGTGTTCAAAGCGTTCGACGTCGTTCTAGCGTCTTTACTGCGAGCTTTGAACTGGATTTTGCTCAATGAGTATAAAACAACTGAATTATAACCATATACCGTAATTATTCGTTCAAGCGCCCCTTTCAATAAGCACCCTTTTACTTTAAACACCCTTTGCATAGCTAGAATTTACACCTTCTTCCAATAAGAGCCCCTTCCCTCGAATAAGCGCTCTTCTTCATTTTCACGAAGAAAAAAATAACGCTAATTAAAATCTATTACATTTCAAGTTCGATAACGCTTACAAGGAAGCTCAAGTGGAGGAAGAAACCCTTGTGTTATTAGATGAAATCTGAATTTCACCAAATATCACCAAATCAATAGACTTTTTCTTTTTTAAAATTCAAAATTGTAAACGAAGATTTTTATATAAGCATCCACTCCTAATAGGCGCTTTTTCCATTAAACGCGCCCTGTAGAGGTCAAATAATTTTATAAGCCCCCAGAATGCCTATTAGAATATTTACGGTACAGTATATATAACTAATCAATAAACAACAGAAGATAAGTCCAGAGATTTCTCTGTAAAACATCCAATTCTGTCGGCACCATAAATTTGTTCTTTCTTAAAGTTGTCAATATATTTTAAGGCGATCGAGACACAGAAGGGCACCCAAGGTAATATCTGAACGGAAACACTTTGTTATTTATAAAAATGTAGTTATTTAGAGTCTACAAAATTCATTTTTTTCGTTACAACTCGATAACTCAAGTCATATATAAGAACAACAATATTCGTCTTTTGGATCCTGCGAAAAATGACAATATTCGTCCTTCGGAGTCATATTGTTAATCCTATTTGGTATGGGCTTTTTTGACCTTTGAAAGTATGGAAGGGGGCATTATGGCCACCCTCTAAAATCTCAGGACGCAAGAAAATCTAAAAAATAATTTAAAATGTTTGCCGCGTGACTTTTTGATGACGTCACAAGTCACAATTGTTTGTTAGTTTAATTGTTAATAATTTCTTCCTTAGAAAGTAAATTTGACCTTTCCGTTGAATACTATATCTTATATTCCATTTTTCCTGAAAATTAGAAGGTCACATGGTCAATACAACTGAAGATATTGGCTATTATTCAAAAACACCTATCTGAAAATCTGATCCCAACGACAACTCTTGTGATACAAAATTCCTAATAAATCAAAAAGTTTTAATCATATTGACTTGAAACTATTAGTAATTATTGGTTATGGTCTCTAGAATTTAAATCTGTCAAAAAGTGACAACCTGACGTCATGTCAGACTTTTATGATGTCAAATCGTGATTTCTCACATCATGTCGGGTTTTTATGAAGTCACACATATTATTTTTCATTTTTTTGTTCTCACGATGAAAGTAACAAATTTGAGAACTAAATTTACATTTTCTCTTTTCATTACAGCAAAACACAACCATAGAAACAATACGAAAATAAGCATTAAATATAGCAATATAATGTATAATAAAAAGTTTCAAAATTGTTCATATTCTTCTAGAACATTATGTAGATTTTACAAGGATACAAGTACAAACGCTCTAATGATAATCTTTCTGATGCTGATTATATCAAAATAAATAATGATATCTTTTATGGAACACATTTCATTTATGTTAGCAAAATTCATCAGTTTTGGTCAGTAAATTATACAATTCTAGTTTGGTCTGGTCTATTTTTTCATGGCGGTCAATTTGACAATTTCTTTTTAAAAATTCTTCGTGAGGAGTCAATTTTCGACGTTCTTTACTTTTGCTTATTTAATTTTTTTTTTGGCTTAGTTATTTTTTCGAAAGAAATTATTTCGGCGGCACCAGAAATAATTTTTTAATTTTTTTGTAGGTAGTACATATTTGGATGAAGAGTTAAAAATATTAAAAATCATCATGTACGTAATTATTGAGATGTTTTACAAATTTTAACGTAAAATACAAACCACAAGTAAAACATAAATAATTAAAATGACGTCGGAAATCCTAAGAGATTTATCGAGTAGACTTAAGACTACAAATTCCGTTCCTAGCAGCCTAGTGCCAAGGCTCTTAGAGCAAATCCAAATTTCTGTACCGTTCGTCTTTCTAATCAATATTTAAAACTTTTTGTCTAAGTTGAAATTCTAAATTTTCGCACAAATTTCACTTTGTCTCAGATCTCTGCACGTGATTTTACTTTTAGAAAATATCTATCAGAAAATTGTAAATTGTAACTGACAGAGGTAACAAGCACAACAAAAATGTTTGATAGACATATGGGAAAAATGGAAACTCAAAATGGCGCGGGGATGTAGATGAGAATTAAATGGATTATCCTGACGAATCTATTGTTGGTCACACTTCATTTCAGTCGACAACAATCAAAACAGACCGACAATAATTTGTCCGGCATATTGCATATCCAACCAGAACTATTGTCGTAAAAGAATGATAAAGTGGAGATTACTAATGCTAGAAGTGAAAAGAAACGATCTGAGGTTGAATCGAGAAAAGGAAGGAGTTTGTATATATATTAAGAATACAATGAGAACATAACTAGATAAATTTGAATTTTATTTTTAAATATTTAAAAAACACTTCCTAGTTCCAATTCCCTGTTGTTCAAAATGTAACTTTGTTTCTTTGCATGGTCATCGACACTTGTCACCTTTGTTTGTGTAGCTATAAAACATCTTCAAAATGAAAACTAATGTCTTCAAATGCTTTCTTTGTTTGGACTTTGTTTAGATTAAAAATTTCCTTTACTAAATCGATAAAGCGCAATAGGAAATCACGCAATTTTTCGACCAGGGGTATAAAGATAGGTCACACCTTTCACATTTCAAAACTTTAGGGTATCAAAAAGAGATGCTACAATCGTGGACGTAAATTATGATAAAATTACAAAGTCTAATATGCCATGCTCCTTCCTGTTCCAAATACCCCCGATTCCCTCAAGTTCAATGTTGGTCTTCCTATTTACTGTGTACGATCTCTAGCACTTTTCCTATAATTTATCTACGATCATTTTCTCTTTTTTTTGGTAACTAGGAATAATTTCCCTTAGCAACCCAATTTTTGGTAGGTGGTAAAATTATTTTTTCAAAACCTTTTTTCTTCTTTTTATTTTTGCTTGAAAAATAGTCTCACAAAATTTGGTGACCACAATTTTTTGCATCTAAATTTCTGGTAAGGTTTAACATTATAGCGTGTTCTTATTAAAAGTTGTGGAGGATGGGGGAGATGGGGACACAAAGTGCCCCCCTCTTCATTAATTCAGACCCCCAAAGGTCCATCCTGAATTAAAAATGGTACAACGAGGCTTTTTTTTTACACATAACACATAACAAAGACACTTCACAGGCTGTCTTCTTGCCTTCTTTCAGAAGTTCTGAGTGAATATGTTTGGATATCCTTTTAAAACACCAATTTGTAGTTTCCAATGATGACCAGTGCTGAAATTACTGAGTTACCGTCGAGTTACCAACGTGTTACCGTTCTTATTTACATTTTTTTACTATGTGCCTTCTATTCGCAGGAGATAATAGAATTTTATACAAAAACTGAATTGATGCCCTTCATTCACAAGAAATAGAGTATAGGCCAGCCAAAAGAAATGTTAAAAAGTAGTTGTATTTTAATCACACTGATGAGCTGTAGCGTGTGACTCTCCTTTGCTATGTTGAGACTGAAATTGACAATACAGTGCGGAAAATTTCGCGAACTTTAAAAATTACTCAGAAAAATGACTCAATCTTTACAAAATCCAGACAATCGTGGACGCAAATTATGACAACAACACAAAGTCTAATATTTCATGCTCATGCCCCTCCCAAATACCTCCTCCCCCCAATACACTTGTCCCTGGCCGACAGATTTATTCAAATATCAGAGAATATCATGTCATTCTTTGCAATAATGTGTTCTTATATAATAATAATAGTGTTCTTCTTCGTATACAGGTTTTACTTTCTCTCATCGAAAAAGTATAAATGCATATATTCATATAAAATGTTATTTCTATATTGGTCTTTCACAGCATAGAAAAACGACTTCCACTTTTCGGCATGTTTTAAGAGTAGCTATGTTTCGGTTCTGCAGACGGAATGGTGCAAACTTTGTACTCTTCTAAAAATGCAAATTTTTACAATCTACAAATGGTATCTATCGGTGGTCTATCCTTTTCCGATTTTAGTCACTAAACAACTAAACACAGTTTGATACGCATTAAAAGCGATCTTGTTTACGCACAGATGCGTCTAATTGTGACAAACACAAACGGGATATATTTCATGTTTTAATGGAGCTTCTTCATGATAAGAAAGCAAAAATCCTTAAGCCCACCAGGGCCATTCATTATTTTTATTGTTGTATGTTTCTGCATTGTTTAAAATATTTTGTGGATTTCTTTGCATTTTAATACCATATGTTTGCAGGCTTATTTATTGGTCTACAAAAGTAATGGTAAAATTGAAGAAGTCTTTCTGCATTCGATATCGATATTATGTTGGTGTGATGCCCCAAAATGTCTTTTGTGCCGAAACTGATTTCGATAACGTCATTTATATCGTTTATATTACAAATTCTTTACTTGTAAAATGAGCCATTAGCTGAAAGGACCAAAATGTTCTTTTTCCACAGGTACAGGTCATTTTCAAAACTATGACCCGGTAGTGCAATCACTCTTCTAATAAACGATTGTAGGGATTCTTGATCTATCGAGAAAACCATGTTAACTGTCAAGGGAGCCAAAATAGGAACAAGAAACCTTTGCTAACTTATTCACTGGTGTACATATAGCTGATAAAGTAAGTCTAAATAGTTGGCAACGATTAACACTAGCCTTGTGAACTTTTGCTAAACCGTATAGAAGACCTAATTTTGAACCAGGAGGACTAAATTTCTCTTATAAAGACTTACTAATTGACTCATTTTCTAAGCCCTTTGAGAACGTTTTTGACCTTTTTCTCCTCGTTCACAATAAAATTCTACTCCTCACGCACTACTCTAGTAAATTTACATGTATCAGACAACAAATCCTTAATTCTTTCAACATAAATATCCCTATCAACAAGAACAACAGAATTACCTTTATCCAATTTCTGGATTACCAAATCAAGTCTTTTTGATAGGAATATCAATGCATGTTTAAATTCTTAGGTGCTATATTGTTATTATAAGTGTCTAATGATAAAATAGCGCAGTCTTTAACGTGAGCTTTAAGTAAATCACAGTAGAAATGTCAGAGTTCTTAACATCTCTATACAAACATTCAAACGAAACAAGGTAATTAGGGTAATTAATTTTCTCAGGGGGAATAGCAAAGTTCAACCCCTTAGCTAACAATGATTTTTCTGCATTAGATAAAACATGAGACGAATAATTATGAATTACGTCACTAGGATCGTGAGTAGTATTAGTATCTTTGAGACCAAGGTTTCGTTAAGTTTCACTAATACGAGCTAAATATTTATCGTTTTAAAAGAGAAAGAAACAACATTTATTTACTTACTACAAAAATATATAAAAGTTAAAAAATAAATAATTTACTGATTGCCAACTTGCAGTTACAATAAATTGTGCAAGTATTGATAGCATTCCTAAAGCTACTTTCATCTAGTAACTGTAGTGGTGCTGGTAGATTATTCTATGCTAGACAGCTCTAAAATCAAAATAATTATCACCAGTAACAGTTCTTGTGTGAGGTACAATCGGAAATTTTACTCGTCTTAAACTATATCTACGAGCAATCACATAAATAAATGAGAAAAGGTAAAATTCAAGCAAAAATTCCGAATTTCGAATTAGATAAAAAGCCATACATTTTCGGTAGCAAGCCTAAAGACACAAAAAATCGAATTTGTTCCAAGAGCCTGGGTACTAGGCTGCTATGAACAGCAGATTTTGTTGAGTTTGCAAAAAGACCCAAGATCTTAAGCCCTAAGTCTTAAGTCTACTCGGATAAACGTCTAGTGGTCATTTTCCGTATTTACGTTTTAATTGTGGCTTATATTGCTTGTTGAAATTCGTAAAATGTCTTATAATTTATGCAATCGGTTGTAGATAAGTGTTCATCAAACGTGTGCCACGTTATTTTTAGGCTCAGCTGATTTAATGCTTGGTGCACCTTAATCACGAGCAGACGACGATTTCAAGTATGGATAGAGATTATATTACACTCCTTTAGCAACATATCTAGAGGAAGAGAGAACTTATTTAATCTCTCCTACGTGTTGCATTTATTAAGTCATGCGCGGTCTTACTGAAAAACATCCGTACAAAAGGACAGTAGTTAAAAGCAGACAGTATATATGAGTTTACTAGTCAATCTGATTGTTTCTGATTTAGAAAACCTCAGATCCTAAAAAGTGCTTTGGTTTTTTTGAGAAGTTTTTTTGCAGACTTCTTTTATGTGAGATTCAAAAGTTAACTGGCTATCAATTTTGATGTCAAGTAATTTAACAACATTGGAGCTTTTAATGACATTAGTTCCTATTTTTATTGTGATATTGCTATTCATAGTTCCAGTAAATATCATCAGAAACTTTTCTGAATTTGCAATTAAAGAATTGTTTTTGAACCACGCTATCATTTTTTCACATCTGTGAAGAATCAAATACATAAAGCGTAAATATACAAAGGTACAGATATTGGATTCATTGACCATAAATAATAAGTCATTGATAAAATAGGATCTGATCCTGATCCTTGTGGCACACCTAGAAGTAACTCAAGCCATGCTGATAAGTTGATACAGACTCTATTTTTTCTATTGCTGAGGTAAATATAAAGAAATCTCAGACTTTGTGGTCCTAATCCATATGCCTCTAGTTTGGCTATTAGTAGTTCATGTGACAAGCAATCAAAAGCTTTCGATAGTTCCATCGGAACATTATTTGGGAGACAGTTTTCCCAATTTTGTAGCATATTTGCATATTGTGCGCTATAGCATTTCCTGAAACCACATAGAAATTTAGTAAGCCATGAATTCGTATATTCCGTAAGTTAATTGGCAATTAATCTTTTAAACACTTTCGATACCGCCGGTAATAAGCTGACTGGTCTATAATTTGCTTTTTCCGATGTACTACTTTTCTTATGGATCGGAACAATATCAGCCAGTTTCAACTCATCAGGAAACTTTGAGTAAAACAGAGCATCATTAAAACATTTTGTTAACGCAGGAGCACACTCAGTTGCGGCGAATTTAAAAATTTTGTTAGGAATAGAACCAATAACTTTTTTAGAAGAATTTAATCTCCAGATCTCATTTCTTACCATGTCTTCAGGGACATACGTATGTAAAATCAATGTAAGATAATGTACCTATTAATGAGGCTTTAAACTGTTTGTAGCTAATCACTTTCTAGTTGACAAATGTTGGTATTTTTCAAACAGATTTATTTTTTTCAACAAGCGATCTTGACATGAACAATATGCTGACGAAGATCTTTGTTAATCAATTTAAAACGAAGAAATGCGGAATAAAACCATGGTAATTACATGCTTCCAGAAAATCAACATTTGGTTTAGATTCACGAAGTTCTTAATCGGTTCTTTCAAATTTTCCAGAAATTTTAGGGATTTAGTTACCATAACGACTGCGTAAAACTTTAGCAATGGAAAGAATACAGAATTATATATACGTATCACTACGTATCAATACGTATCAATATGAACTTCGTCATCTGCGATTACATCTGCAAATATGTTTATATGAAAATCTGCTTACTTATTGCGCAATAAAATATTGAAAAATAATAACGGTAAACTAATGGTAGAATTAAATTTCGTGAATAACAACAGATTTTTTCGTGGGGAATTTAATTTCGCGAATTGGCCATGAATATTTTTTTCGAGAAAATCCCTAAAATTCTAGAAAGTTTCTTCCATTAAAGTATAATCATTTTTACTGTGCGTTAAATTAGAGAAATAACGGTAAGAAGATAACCAATTCCGCTAAAATAAATCGGAATTTTAGGGAGTGAGTGTGAAAATTGATTCGTAATCCGGTTTACATTATTCGACGCATATTTCGGCGCGGTTCGCTTCTTTGTGCTTAAAAGTTTAAAAATTACACGCGAATTCTCAATTTTAGTTGAACTTTCCACATGTGTGGAAATGCGTGGAAATTTAAAATTCCACACTAATGGAAAGTTTAACTTTCCGCCAAATGCCAGTGGGCATACATCGTCTTAAAGACGTCTACTGGACGTCGCCATCAGGTCCGTCCTTTCGTGTTATAAGTAAGACGTCCAACGCACGTGTAAATCAGGACCAAAACAAATTAAAATATAATGGACTTGTTGCATGTCTGTAGTAGAGTTTTTCTATAAGCAACAACTGAATAAAATTTGTACTATCAATGAACAAGATCCAGGTATAAAATATTTTTGATTGAGTAAATGTTAATAAAGATGAAACTAACAATATACATGGGCGTATGCTGGAAGTTGAACATAGAAACAGGCAAATATCACATAAAATCACTACGATCTTCGTGCCCGGTCTTCCAAGCGCTTATAGTACAATGTCGAAGAGAGAAGAAGACCTGGGAACAAGGTTGCCAAGAGATGCTGCTGTTCTCAAAGTTATTTAAATCAGGAAATTTCTAATTATCGAGATACCACCATCACATAAATTTACTTACTTTATGAGAACAATACCAAATATAGATGAATACTTGTAACCTTTAGATAAAAAAATCAACATGAAATTCATTCCGTCTTTGTTAGAATCGATTACAACCGAACAAGAAAGGAAACTTTACTCACTACCTGTACGTTTCGGAGGTATAGGGTATACCTATATTTTCGGAAACTGCAGGTGATCATTACAACGCATCAAAAAGGATAACAGCACCTCTAGTGTCACTCATGCTTTTGCAAGGAAATTCGCTGCCAGATAAGAAAGAACCTAACGAAATAAAACTCAAAGTAAAGAAACAACAAGAACATTTGTTAGCAGAAAAAGTAAAAGACATCGAAAATCAGTTACCAGCAACGACGTTACGAGCAGTGCAGCAAGTTAAAGACAGGGGCGCTTCAAGTCGGTTTGTTGTCTTACCGCTAGAAGAGTATGGTTTTGTTTTGAATAAAGCAGAGTTCAGAGGTGCGATTAAACTGCGAAATGGAAACTGTCTACGCGGACTTCTACACAAATGTCCTTGTGGGCATGCAGCCTTTTGACGTAACACTAGTTGCAACTCATCTTTGATTATCAATCATTATTTGCTTTCATTTACATAGTAGTCTATTTTTGAGCCTTGGGAAATGATTGTGTCCCGCCAATTTTGGAGATCTTTAAGGCTACCTGCTCTGGTGATGTCATCTGCTAGGCACACAAGGTTCACATTTGGCGATGTTATTTGCCGTGTAATTAAAACTGGGATGGTACCAATTGCGTAGAAGGACATGGCTAAGTGGTCCTCTTGTGTTGTTCCTTCTGTTGATAGGATATCTTTACTACTAAAAACTATCATTCTTGCTGGCATTCTGTAGGTGTTTATTATAATACTGTAGAGAAATTAGCAAAAATGATCAAAACTTACTATAAGACTAAATTTGCAAAAATTCTCCACTTTTGAAAAATCCCTTATTTGCTGGTAAATAAATTCGAAAAAAATCCGAATAATAAATTTGGAAAAAAAATTGCCTAGAACGCCATGGCCAAATTTGAGGATGGTACCACACTTTTTCGATTCATTAAACCGAAAACGCGATTTGGATCCTTACAAAATATCGCTTTGGATGATGGTACCAAATTTCAAAATGGTAGCACTTCAGGAACGTGGGTTATTAAGAAAAGGTGGCCGCCACCGCTGCAAAATGATGGTAATAACCAGCCAAACTTCATTTAGCAGGCTAAAAATCAAACTGTAATTACATTTTTGATATATTGACTTTCCCTCTTATAGTAAAGGTTTTCAAAACCACCGCTCTGCGAAAGTTTATGATCGCAAAATATTTCAAAACGAACTACTAATGAAAGTTTATGTAGGCAAAAAAAGTAATGCCTTCCTCGATTTAGTTGACGAAGATGACATTTTAAAAAAATATTATTGTTAAACCTGTAAATCAAGTTTTTCTTAGTACTGTAACTTATCCTTTGAGTTCTTCTTCTCGTAAAAGTTTGATTTCTAAATCTTTTGAATCAGCCCTTTCGCCTATTTGCGAACGTTTCTGCTTGCGAAACACAAAAACTTTGCAACTTTTCTCCGCGCAAAACTTTCTCCGCGCAAAAGTTATGTTCTTAAAGTAGATATCCTGGATAAAAGTCGAATTGAATAAAAAAGTTTTTTCAGAATTTTGGATATATATATAGGAAATAGGATTTATTTTTATCTTATCATAGATTAGTACAAGGAAACTGGTTAAAACAATTTCACAGATACCGATACTCGGATAAGTCACGAGAATATCACTTCATGTGTATGTAATGACTTAGAAGGAGTATGTATTATAACAATAGATTTATAATTTACAACACAAGGGAAATAAAAAGCCGCTGTGAATATATACCTGGGGGTTTAAAATTCGCGGAGATTGAGTTTTGGTAATGGAAAAAACTGCAAAATTTATGCATGCAGGGATTTATTTTTGCGATTCCACCGTTTCTAGAAAATCTTTGGGGATTTATTTTCACGCTTGAGGCCAAACCTGGCAAAGGTTGATTAATTCTAACATGTTTCTTTTTCTGCAGTGAATGCCCGGAAGTTCGAAAGATTATCCACAGATTTTTTTCCCCGGGAGTTATACTTTAAATTTATTTTCACGGGTGAGCATCCAAGGTGTGTGACCTTATTTTCGTTCATTGCTCCATAATCCGCGAAAAACGGTGAAATTTAAAGATGTGCTACAGTAGAATACTTTTAACAATATTTAAACTTTTATCCATTATGTGTAAGTGTGTAATTAATTAAATCAGTGGTTGGAGTAAGAGTGAGTTATGACAGTGGAGGCGTGATTTTGGAGCATAGCTTTAGACTATAAAGCCTAAACTTGTGTTCTGGGGTCTCTCATCCATGATGATTGTTTGCTCTTATTTCGGCCATTGAATATCTATATATAATTATATATAACTGATTTCTTAAAAACTTAAAGGGGAATTAAGGTTTGGAGTTACCCTTCCGAAAAACATTAGAAATCAGCTACCAACATGGTACACCTTACATAAAAAGTATACTTAATTTCCTTATTTTGTTAACCAAAGAAGGATTCAAAATTTGGCTAAATGTTTACCTTTTCACTCGAATTCTCCACAATATAAGTCATTTTTAATGAACAGATCTGGACACTAGAAGGAAACTTGCAGCATTCTTTTAACTTGTTAATTTCTTGTCAGAAAGCCATGACAGTTTTTTAGAAGATATTTTAGTTTTATAACTCTTCGAACTTTCTCCTGTTTTTTTTCTTATTTTTTTTTATACATCATTTTCTTCAGCACAAGTCACAAGTTGTAGACAGGTGAGATGATAATAAACAGCTTTCTGCTTTTAGTGTAAAATCTCTATGTTGTATTCAGCCTAACGCATTCTCATGTTAAGTTCGGATAGTTTTAATGGCAATCCATAAATATAAAATTTAATTAATAGCTATTGATTCTTTTTCATGCGAGTGACATAACCAGGGCACTATATTCCAAGTTATTGCCAGTCAATACATCTGATCATCATTTTTCGCAGAAGTTTACTAATACAGCCAGAATATTTTCTATTCAACCATTCCAGTCTAAGACTAACGCTCTCTCCTTCGCATTATTAAAAAGAGAAGGGATTTTCATGAGAATACTAAATAAAAATCTTTGTGGTGGAGATTCTTATTGCGATCATATATGAAAATAATTTTTAGCCTCAATTGGAAATGTCATTACCGTAGTTGAAAAAGCATGCTAATAGGAAGCCAGTATTCAGGTTACATTGCCCAAAATTTAGCCTCGCACAGGGATGTCAATTATGTGGTTAATAATTACCCTAATATAGGAACACAGAACTCTGGCTATTTTGTCCATATTCATGACGGAGAAAAAGAAGAAAAAAACTGCCTAAATGAATAGGGTTTTTTTATACAGAGGTCTAATTAGAAAAAATGTTTTTAAAGTTTATAGAAATGGCTGATAAATTAGATTTTTCTCTTTGGTATTAACTAAAACTCATAATGTAACAATAACTTCAGCTACCATAATGTAACAATAACTCTCCCCCTCTTAAATCCTGGGGGGGTGCATACTATAACTACCGATGAAAAAGCTTCCCCACTAAGTTTGAAGAAAGGACAATAGATCTCTTCATATTTATCCTGGCATGTTTAACTCCAACCTCTGTATAAAACATCTCTCAGTATTTGAAATAAGAGTGAATAATCACTGTGGAGGAGGATTTTTTTATCATAGCTTCAGACGTTGCTCCTCCACAGTGCTTATTTGCTCTTATTTCTGACGCTGTATTTTTAAAATAAAGCAAGATTTTCTAGGAAAAAGTATGGGCAAACCTAAAGAGGAAAGAGTCAGTGTTAAGATCAAAACTACTGGTAAAACAGAAAGACTAGCATTACTTGAAAAAGCTACACGAAAACAACAGAAAAGAAACACTGTAATGTTCACTATGAAACCTGAAGATTTGATAGCTTGTAGAGTTATTGGACTTGAAAGTTTAAATGATCTTGCAACAAAATATAGAGGAAAACTGAACTTATCGTTAAAGTCATCAATAAAAAAAACTGAAGCTGCAGTCGATCCTGTGTTAAACAAGAAATTAATTAATTGGGAATATGAATTAAGTGTTATATGTATTTTAGATCCAGTTATAGCTGTAGAAAATTTTGTTGACGATGAAGGACCACCATTAGATTTTAATTATGTCCGTGAAAATATGACTAATGAAGCGGCCAATCTGTTATTAGATCCTAGTTTTCTTGTTGGTTGTGATTGTTTACCTAGATGCTCACATAGTAATTGTTTATGTCCAAAAAATAGTGGCGGTCATCATTTTGCATATGACAGAAGAAAACGCATTTTGCTTCCACCAGGATCACCTATTTACGAATGTAATAAAAACTGCAAATGTGCATCAGATTGCCCTAATCGAGTAATACAACAGGGATTGACTGCACGGGTAAGAAATTAATCCTTTAGTCTGTATGTACTAACTCTAGGGACCATCTCAAAATTTCGCTCCCAAACCAACATTGAAATTGATAAAATTCAACAAAAATAAATTTTACAGAAGTGTGTTAGGTCAACAAACTTATTGTTGACTCAGTACTCTCCTCTGTAGATTTTGTTTTTGAGATGATCCCTACTGAGTTTTGTGGCTTCCGCTTACTGAGTACTGAGTCAACAATCTTGCAATGAATTGGTTTCTCCGTGCCAAAGAAAACAATCCATTGCAAGTTCGGTGACTTAACATACTTCTGTATAGATTCATTTTTGCTGAATTTTGTCAATTTCTGTTGATTTAAACCTGCTAAAGCAATTGGTTTTGGAGCGAAATTTTGAGATGGCCCCTATAGATAAGAGCAAACAATTAATGTAAAGGAGAAATATGGGACCATCAAGGGGAAGAGTGCTGAATCAACGATCTTGCAAGATTGTTGACTTAACACTCTTCTTCGAAGATTAATTTTTCTCAAATTTATTGGTTTTGACTACTTTAACCCTAATTGCTTATATGACTAGAAATTTTATGACTTTTTCTACAATTTATCAAGGATCATTTTGATTATTTTTTTTGCGGTAACTAGGGATAATTTTGCCCTAGCAACCATATTTTTGACAGGTGGTAAATTTTTTTCTTATTATTTTTGCTTGAAAATCATTTTGGTATATAGTTTGGAAGAACAAAAATTTCACCTAATTATTTTTTATGCATCATTTGCTTTCTCACTACTGTATGACGATCGTGAGTAATGACGTCATAAAAAAATTATTTTGCTAAATTGTTAATTAAAAGTTGACCTAACTTTCTCGAATGTTTTAACACTCCAGCATGGTTCCATCAAAAGTTATGGAGGGAGGGGGAACTTTGTGCCCCCGGCTATTCAGTGCTCCAAAAAGCCCGGCCTGAATAGGGTTTTAAAGGAGCTAAAATATGTGCTTATTGAAACGAATTTTGGAGAATGCTCTTTGGTGAGCTTTGTGACACTCCTCCGCAGTAATTATAAATATGCTCTATAAGTGCAGTTGTTGAAATAAGAGTATATAATCTCTGTGGAGGAGGAATATATTAGCATAGCTTCATAGTATCGAAGAAACCAATCTTAGGGACCATCTCAAAATTTCGCTCCAAAACCAACTTTTTTTGTTAGGGTTAAATCAACTAAAATTGACAAAATTCAACAAAAATGAATCTGTACAAAAGTGTGCTAGGTGAATGAGCTTGCAATGGCTTGATTTCTTCAGCTCCCTTATGAGTTCATTGACATAAAACCCTTCTCATTTTGGTCTCTGTTCAATGCAAAATCGAATTTTGTCAACTAAGCATTTACAGTTTTTTTATTGTTCAGCTTTTGCAAAATTGTTTTCTACAATTAACGTCTTTTGCTATAAAGCAATTTGAGTCCCATAATTCGAACCATGCAGTGACTGTCTAAAATTTATTTTGGTGTTCACTGTAAAATATTCACTGTAAAGGAGGGATTTTTGAGCCAATGCTCAAAAGTCACTCCACCACAGTGTTTATTTGCTCTTATTTCAAACACTGTATTCGTAGGTTTGTATATTTCGAACTCCAGATGGTCGTGGCTGGGGTTTAAAAACACGTGAGTTTATTCCAAAAGACAAATTTGTCGTAGAATATGTAGGTGAAGTTATTACTAGTGATGAAGCTGAGAGAAGAGGGAAGTTATATGATGCACGTCAACAAACGTATTTGTTCGATCTTGATTTCTATGATAAAGATGCTACATTCACTGTGGATGCTTATCGCTATGGAAACGTATCACATTTTATTAATCACTCGGTAGGTGTATATTTTTTTGTTTATAAAGATCTTTGATATAAATTGATTGTTATTTGGCAGTCATTGCATGGCTTTTGTCTATATCTACTGGAGCACAAACTCAATGCATTGTAAACCTAGTAATAACTGTCTGACACCATGCGATTAATTTATATTTTATAGTGTGATCCGAACTTACGCGTGTATAGCGTGTGGGTTGACACGCTCGATCCTCGTTTGCCTCGTATCGGTTTATTCGCAGTACGCGATATTCAAGCTGGTGAAGAGATGACGTTTGACTACATGATGACGTGCAGTGATACAGAATGCAACAGCCCTATGTCGCCAAGTAAACATGCGAAAAATAAGACGAAAAGTAGTAATGATACCATCAAAAGAGTTTATTGTGCTTGTGGTGCGAAGAATTGCCGTAAATATATGTTTTGAGTCTGTTCATTCAAATTATCGGTTAGCCTACGATATAGACCTTCTATAGTCCATGGGATTCGTGAGATATGAGTATCTTCATTCAAATTATCGGTTAGCCTACGATATAGACCTTCTATAGTCCATGGCAAGCCTGAAGATATTAACTGCCGGACACCACCTGTGGAGGAGTGTTTTTTGAGTATAGTGTGCAGCTTAAAAGCCGAACACTATACTCAAAAAAACTTTCTCCACAGGTGATGTCCGGCAGTTATATTCAGGCTTGCATGGGATTGGCGAGATATGAGTATCAAATTTGGGCAAGCCTATAACAAGATAATTTTGTGCTGAATCAGAAAGTCTGCTGACAAGTTTGCAGTTGTAATCTTCAAGGGTTTATGGCTTAAAGTCTGAGCCCCCTATAAGTGTTTGACCATGGGTTTTATGAGTCCAAAAATCCAGAAATTCCAGGGATTTTTATCTATACCATTTGAAAAAACTTTAGACTATATACAAGATATTTAAGCTGGTTAAACGGATTTTTATGTACTTGCCTTTAAAGCATTAGGCAACCTCGTTCCCAGGTCTTCTTGCCTTTTCGAACAAGGAATGGTGGCTAGCTATTTTTTCTAGCTTTCTTCGCCGATATTCCGTGTTCGAAAAGGCAAGAAGCCCTGGGAACAAAGTTGAGTATTGGGGTTATTTGGGTTGAAAATGCCAACTTTGGATTCAAAGTTGAAAGTGCTGGATATTTGGACTCACAAAACTCATGGTCAAACCCTTATAGGGGCTCAAACTTTAACCCATAGATCCTTGAAGATAACAACTAGAAACTTGCTAACAAAGATTATCTGAATCAGCGCAATAATATCTTTAAAACGACTTGACCCGAACTTGATAATCGTATCTCTCCAGTCCCATGGACTATTATTTATCTGCAGTCTCCCTAGATTCTCGATATAAGTCTCGCTTCGCTCTCTCAGCCCACAAAAACATAATCAGATTCGTCGATTTTCGTTGGTATTCGTGCTACAAATCTATTCGCAAATACATGAAAACGAGGTAAGTTGTAACAATGCAATGACATCGTTTTTGTCCAGAAGACTGTCTATTCAATGTAGTACTCGAACTCCTAGTATTTTCAAACACTGCGAATGTGATATTTGTGTATAGGCCGAGTTTCAGGTCTATAAACGTAGGCTACTCACCACTTTGTTCCCACGGTTTGTTTTCTTACATTTGCACAGATTTCAAATAAGGAAGCAAGGAGGTTGGGAGTTAGGTTGTTCAAATTATTCATTATGATGCAACATTTGTAATTTTTTTTATTGTCATTTCCACTAGCCTGCACACAGACCACACGCGTACCACACGCGTACCAGTTGGCAAAAACCTGTTCAAAGTCCGCAGTAAAGACGCTAACCTTCGATCTGGTTCTAGCATCTTTACGGTGACTTTGAACAAGTTTTTGGGTAACTCTTGTGACAATCACGACCTCCCGAAATTTCAGGGGGTTATGTTGTCAAAAACTAGATAAAGTCCTAATAATTTGCTATCGTTACCCCCGTAAACATATGAAAAAGAACATCAGAATGACTGTTAAAATATTGAAAATATGGTGATTGTTAGGGATTATCTCAAAAATAAAATCTATCGAGGAGAGTACTGAGTCAATGATCTTGCAATAGATTGGTTTCTTCCTACCGTAACACTTCTGCACAGACTCATTTTGGGTGAATTTTGTCAGTTGATTTGACCCTAACAAAAACGTTAGTTTTGAAGCGAAATTTTGAGATGGTCCCTTATAGATATATCTATGTTAATTAAGGCGGATCTCCACTAGGCGAATTCGTTCGCTGGAATTCTAAATCAAGCCATTACATTGGTTAAAAACTTCGTCACCTGCCAGGTGACGAATTCGCCTAGTGGAGATCCGCCTTTACACAAGAGTTAATATACAATTTGTATGTATGGTAAATCCTGCAATAAGCGCCCTTTCTCTTTTAAGCGCCCCTCTGATAAACGCCCCTTCCAAAAATCTTAAAATAATTGTAGGTGCTCCCTCTAATAAGCGCCCCTCTTCGGAGGGGGAGGGGGGGGAGAGGCGCTTAGAAAACCGCCAAAAATTTGCAAAGTTTCTGTTGTATATTGTTAGTAGATGTCAATATAAAAGAAAAATACGCAGATTATTTCATACACCTTTCAGCTTTTTATTTCGGCTGACATGTCTGTAAAGGTGATCAACATTAAACGTTCATAGTTAAGAATTGGAAAGAAAACGCATATAATATTCCATAACCTTAAAATCTTTAAACAATTATAAGCTCACCCCTCTAAATAAGCGCCCTTCCCCCTAAAATCCTAGACAAATTAACAAGCAGGGCACTTATTAGAGGATTTACCGTAATCTGATTTCAGGCATGTTTTTAAATATATTCGAACAGTTTATACAATAACTTTAATGCCATGTTTTCTCAACCTCGTCCCCAGGGCTTCTGCGTTGGACGCAGTTGGAGTTGGACGACAAGAGAGAAGAAGCCTTGGGGAAGAGGTTACTTTTTTTCTTTCTTGAAACCCCATTTCCCATCCACAGAAGGAAGATCAGTCTTGAATGATAATGTTAATAAATTCAAAAAAACAAATAATAGTTGTGGAGAAGTGATATTTGAACATAGCTTCAGGTTTACTTAGCCTTAGATTATACTAAAATATCACTCCTCCGCAGTGATTATTTGCTCTTATTTTGACTGAAACGTGGTTCATATCCCAGAGAATACTCTCTGATAAATAAATTAGTGAAGGTGTGCCAAAGTCAAAATATGAAAATTGACGTCACGTTTCAGTTGTTTGGGTAACTAAGATATAATACTTGCAGTTGATTGGTTAAGGTGTTCTTTGTCCAAAAACCATCTTCGATGCCATGCGTATGTAGCCTGTTCCGCAGACCCCTTCCCGTGGCAAAAAAGGTACAGGCTAATGCGTATGTCAAAAGAAAAATATATATATATATATATACCATTAAGTTACTATTGTATGGAATAAAAATGACTGTCTGTCTGCTGTCTGTTCAAACCGAGAACTCGTTTGTATCAAGCAAAACCTTTTACATCTCCACAACGCGCATGCGTCAACCTCGTTTTCAGAAACGTCAGGAAAACAGTTTCTAACTAACCGTGTCCGTAAGAAACTTAATTTCTCTCTTTTCACAAAAACCAGTTCCCGCAGAATGCATAAAAATACTCAATGGCATAAATTAAATTCCGCACAATTTTTTTTAAATGGAATCAGAAATATGTTAGCCCTTCGCTTCTCCGCTCGGTCTATAACCAAACGACGATTTTTCCATATGATTTCGATGACGTCAGAAATTGCT
>JAULBZ010001105.1:0-24157 GCA_032360805.1 Neoturris breviconis | reverse complement strand
GGCTTGTTCGGTCATAGTAGACCATCAGTAGGTAGAATGCATTCCCCCTGTCCCACTTCCGCCAATATACGACTCTTTATTTCCATTCCGGTTGTAACTTCCCCGTCCACTTATCATTAAGTGTGTATTGTTTGCTAAAATTCGTAAAATATCTCATAATTTATTTCTGTGAGGGGTTGTAGTCTGTTATATTAATACGCAACCATAGATTTCTGTGATTATGATTGATGTTCGCGCAGGCATTTTGACACTACTGAACGGTTTGGTCTGAAATTTGCTACAAGGCCGGTAAATGACCTATAGATTCTGACCGTCGCAAAAAGGTAAGTTCCAGGCCTCAATTGGGCCCGTTCCCAATTCGCCCTTTTGTGACATCACGAAATACGCAGGAACTTTCCTACACGTTTTGATGTAGCAACAAATTGCAAACTTTGGTAAAGAAATATTTGGTACAATATCCAGCCTGTGATCCAGAACCTAGGACCCAAGGCGACCCTGACCCTTAGACCAAAGGAGACCCTGAAATCTGAACCTTGGCCTGTTTGCTTTTTGTCAAGTACACATTTCAAAACCGTTCCACGCTTTCGTCTGAAATCTTCGACACAACCAGGAATTCACAAGCTGATTCTAACCGTCAAAAAAATTCGTATTCAGACTTTATTTGGACGCGTCTGGGCCCAATTTTCACTTCCGAGACGTCACGAAATACGCGGGAAACCTTCTACGCATGATTAGCGTAGCAACGATTGCGACCTTTACGATGGACTCATTAACACGAAAAAAGGGAAAACAGAGTGCATTTTGTTTGGTACCACAAAACGCTTATCAAAGTCAAGACCACTTCAACTAAAATATCGAAATCGACAGAAACATAATTATCGAGGATGTGCCCTGGATAAGTCACTCTCCATGAAGTCCTTTTTTCAAAGTGGGTATAAAAAAGCCAGCAATAGGCTACGTTTATTATACAAAATGAGAACCCATTTAACAACCGATGCTACGTTTAAGATTTACACCATGAAATGATATTACCTCGTATACAGCAGTCAACCTTAAAATGACTCAACGTTCGTCTTTATGCTCAATCAAAAAATGTGGAGATAAAATAATCAACAAAAATCGAATCACTCATACCAAGTTACAATCAATCGAGGATGCAATACAAAAGATTGTATGTGTTACCGTAAGAAAGTGCATTGATGAAGAGATATGTTCAAACTTTGTTAACTATTTTCAGATAAATATGCACACCATAAATACAAGAAACAACAGCATGATAGTGAAAATGCCACGTGTTAAATTAGAGTTTGCTAAACTTTACAATAGGCTGCCATTAATAATCAGGTCAGCTGAAAATGTTCATGATTTCAAAAAATTTATCAATAAACAATTTTATCTTTTATTTTATATACTTTTTAATTTTATACTGGTTTTTATTTTATATACTTTTTAATTTTACACTGGTTTTTAACATAAACAGGACACACGTTGATAGCAATTTTAGTTTTAAAGTTGAAGTGTTTATCCTGTGTAAATATTCATTTTAATAATAATAATATTTGGAGGGTGAAAACGGCGAATTTTTTTGCTTTATTTCTATCAAGTTTCTATCGTACATTCAAGATGGCTAGGACAGCAACTTTGCTACTATTGCTCTCCCCATAAAACTGCATATGGTAAGGAAATACTGAAGGTTAGAACATGATTGGCTGAGCCTTTTTTCCTATTTATCTGCTGCTAAAACCTTTTCTTTGTTTTCGTTCTTCTGTCTTCTTTGCCTTATCTTCTCTTTGCTCTGGGGAAAGCCAATGATCTTTACTATTTTTACAAGTAATTCAGGTGGGAAACAAAGACCTATTGGGGAAAGAGAAATATGTTTTCTTCTCTTACAGCCAAGCACAGCATTCCTCTTTTATTTTATTTTTTTTGGGGGGTGAGGGCAGAGGGGGAAGAATAATGGTTGAAGTTTGATTGAAAGTATGTATGCTTTCAGTACACAGACTTCATTTTTCGCCCACCAAACAAAATTGGATGTGCTATTGCTATCACTTTGCGCCGGCGTCGTCGTCGGCGTCCCACTTTTCTTAGACCATGTCCGAAGTGCTACCATTTTGAAATTTGGTACCAGCATTCGTGGCAATATTGTAGAAGAGCACGCCAGAAATATTTCGATTTCGTTCACTCGATCCCGAGTTTTGGACAAAAAGGGTCCAAATTCAGTTTTCGGTCCAATTTATCGAAAAGGCGTGGTATCGTCCTGAAATTTGGTTATGACATTCTAGACAATATTACGAGACTGCTTTCCAAATTTGTTTCAATTTCTATTTTGGACCGAGTATCGGAAAAGAAGATTTTTTCAAAAGTCAAGACTTGATTTACATTCGCCAAAATGACCTTTAGGGTCGTAAAACATTTAATTACTACTAAGAGTATAAGTTGGTTTTTATAACAATAATATTTAATAATTACTCCCAACGCTAATTAGAAATATAATGACAATACACAATTACTATTGTTCAAGCATGGTTTAAAGCATATACTATGCATGTAGTCTAGATGTAGCCTGTACAGTGTATATAACATATACCAAACCTGTAAAAGCACAACTAATATTATAACATATGTGTATTCTCTATTTTAATTTTACATAATGCTATGATGTATGCAATTCATATCCACTGTGGGGGAGTGATTTTTGAGCATTGCTTGAGGCTATGATATGAAATTTCACTTCTCTTTTCCACAGTGGCTTGACATAATTTTACCTTGATAAAGGTGTTCCAATTGTTTATTTGACCTGAAACTTTACCATCTTAATAAAAACATATTTCAAACACTGTATAATGTGTGTATGCAAATCATATTTATGTGCTTAGGTTTAATTTTTACTTGGTTTGGTGGGCTACTTTCAAATATCGTACCTTTGATTTAATCTTTTTTCTCCGTTTATAAGGATGGATTTAGATAATTTTAGAGAAACAATTTTCTATGTGACTTTTTTTATGAATCTTATTTGGCATCCATTTTGTACTTTTGGGGAGCTTCTTCCTTAATTTTTGCAGTAATATGTAAATTAAATAAATGATAAGGGATAACTGTAGACTAGACAGGCCTTATTATTATTTCTGTTTGTTGTAACCGGATAGGGATTTTTTCAGCTGAGTCAGTAGATCGGTCAGAAAATTATTTTATTTCACTTGTGCAGTCATAATAAAAAAACTTTTATTTATGAATAAAATACATACATGGTTCTTTTAACCAATACACACATACAGTATAGTACAATCATATACAGTAGCATGTGTTATGTGTAGCCTATGTATATATTGAACGGAAGAGAGAGGGGTTGAGAAGCTAGTAGTAAAAACACAAGATTTATTCTCAACTAGTTTTGGCCTGGGAGCCGTCCTCACGGTATCTTGTAGAAATGATATGTTACAAATATGACGTTATATTATTTATTTACATTTATGACATGACGGTAAATTTATTTGCTTATTTGTTTAAATTTTGATCTGCTCTTTGATGAATCGAGAAGATACATGAACAGTGTGAGCAGAAAATGAAGCTTTTAAATTGAATATAGTCAAAGTTGGTGTGGAATATTTATTTCGCTCATGATTTAATCCATTAGTTCGTAAGGTCTTAAGTTTAAGTATCCAAAAATCTTTGCGTTGTTCAAGGCATGCAGACATTATTTCACGGCTTGAAATTGTGTTTCGTATTTTATCAACGAGAGTGAATTTTGCATGTGTGTTGAAGTTGTGATGTTGTTGGTAAAAATCTTGACTTGCTTGTATGGAATCACTGGATTTTACATCTTTTTGATGGTTATTGAGACGTACGTTGTACGCCAACATATTGCAGTTTACATTTAGTGCATTCAATGAGATAGATTAAGAAGGAGCTTCTGCAAGTAATGTCGAAATATATATTAAATTCCTGGTTGGTGATATTGCTCTTGAAATGTGATGTTGACAGAACTTGTTTACAGCAGAGGTTCCCACTTCTTGTAAGGCATGGTGAACATTTATCTGAGTGAATGTTTTGAAGTGTATTTCTTTTGACTTTGTTATTAATAAATCTTATTTTGTCTTATTAGATCATGGGGGTTTTCATTTCTGCGATATGCTATTGTCATCAATTTTTAATAAGTTCCAGTATTTGTTAACTATTTTGGAAACATGGTATAATGTCCTGTTGTAAGTTAGTATGAGTGGTATCTTATTTAAAGGTGTTTTGTTGTTGTATTGAAGAAGTTGTTCTCTTGGAATGTTGTTGACTTTATTCTCGTGTTTCATCTTGTCCATATATGCGGTGTATGAATCTTTCGCATAGCTGCTTACAGCGAATGGTGTTGAGCATATTCTTTTCAAGTGTAAAGCTGGTCCATATGGAATGCTTTTCTTTAGCGACTTGGGATGTTCTGACTTCCTACGAAGGTATGCTGATCTATCTGTTGACTTTCTATGTAACCTGGTTATATATACATGTATGTTATATACATGTAGCCTGTATACATTTATCCTGTATGCATGTAAGATGTATACATGTAGCCTATATACCCTCAGTTTGGCAAGCTACTTTCAATACAATATTTTTGATTTGAGTATAGTTTTCAGGATCAATTTTCAGGTTGAAACTATACTAGTACGTTCTCTTACAGGTGACGTCCAGCAATTACATTCAAGCGATTGTAGTTATTAATTATAATCTATATATTGATTAAAAGACGACCAAACTTATTTTAAACTTCTATTGTTGTTTTATTATCAAAACTGTTGGAAGTGGTACATTTCTTGGTTACATTATAAATGAGTGTACAGTATAGAGAACATTTGTGGTTAGAATACTCCAGACAAATAATTCGGAGTACATTATTGTTATTATCAAATTCATTCATTATTTCTTTTAATTTTAGGGAAAATGTGTAAAAATGTGCTTAACAAATCAGAACAATGAAAGGATCACTGGTTTCTAATGGGAGCATGAGGAGGAATTCCCAATTCAAGTTGTTTGCACCACTATTAGTAGGTTTGATTGCTGGTTTAACCCTTACTTGGTTTTATGAACCAGTAAATGACTTTGCTTGCATCCAGAAAACTATTGGAAATCATGATAAGAAAAGGTTCATAAAAGAACTCACTAGCTCGAAACTTCTTGAACATCCTACAGGGAAACCAGTTCATGTTAAACCGAAAGCCAACAACTTCAACTATGATTTTCGGCCATATTTTGTATATAGTGAGCTTGGGTTTCGTTTTCAACTTGTAGTTGGAATTCAGACAAGTGAAGCTAACCTTAAGCAGTATGCAGTTGCAATAAATAATACTTGGTTGCAAGACTTACCGAAAGTTGTGTTTTTCACGCCATACTCTAAGAACAACAATTTCCATGAAATTTATAATGTTCAATTGAATCTCAATGTAGTTCAGTTACCAGATATTATCGATGGAGAGTCTTCCAGTACTGAATTTTCATTCCGAATCATGCAGTATATGAAAGATCATTTTATAAACATGTATAGTTGGTTTATGCAAGTAACTGATGATGTATACATAAATGCAGACAATTTAATACAATTTTTGCATGCACAAAACAGTTCTAAAGATGCATACATGGGATATCCAATACATACGAAAAGTGTTCCATCAATCTCTTATTGTAATGAAAAAGCTGGTGTTGTTCTAAGTAGAACAACTTTATTGAAATTGACAATCACTCCATCAAAGCCGCATGATAACTTTGGTGCTGCTTTGGGTAAATCCATTTACAAGAACACTGGTATCGATTGTACTAGTAATGGAAATGTAAGTATAAGACTTTTAATTGTAATATTCTGGAGCATTATAAGAACTAATGTGTAGTATATAGTATATTTGCAAAGAAGGAAATAATCAGTCCTTTGTAGTGAAAATGCACCAGAGGAAACTGTAATTCAGGAGACACAGGAATGGCAGCAGGAGAAAAACAATATCAAATACTAAAATAAAAAGGTAATTAAGGAAGAACGTGGTAAAAAGGAAGCAAGGTAATATAATTGAGACTGTTTTTCGTGCCTTGTGGGAGCTATTCTTAGTTTTAGGTTATTTTTTGGACTTTGAAATTTGATAGATAATTTTAACTCATATTGCTTTAGTGGCATATAATTATATGTTGTTTTTTTTACTTTTTAGTTGAATGATTTGTTTGTCAATAAGAAAGACAGAAGTTCTGATATTAGTATTGGATCCCTAAAAAAGTTAATTACTTTATGGCCAATATCATCACCTCGTCAGTTTATAGAAATTCATAGGAAAATTGTTTTGTGGAAGTTAAAAGAAAGTTACAATAAAGCTCATCTACTACAAAACTCTATTAGGAGTTTGCATGAGAAACTACCTGAAGGTTATACATATCACTTTTCTTCTTTGTTATATCTGTGGATTCTCTTTTTGTTTTATCTACATACAACACACATATAATATAGTGAATAATATCAGCAACAACAGTCAAATATATATAGAAACATGTAAAAAATTAAACCAAGAACAGAGCTTGAAATAACAGTTGGTCATCACTGTGGAGGAAAGATCTTTCAGAATATTTTCAGCCAAATTGGCTGAAAATATTCTGAAATATCTCTCCTTCACAGTGAGGACCGGGTGTTATTTCAAGCCTTGCAAGGAAATTTTTTTCTGTGGAAATAAATTTATGATTTTATCATTAATGTTAATCATTTCCATGAAGAATTGATTTATTGAAAAGTTTATGTTGTTGCACACTAATTATCAATCCTGAATATAACTGCCAGACATCACCTGTGAAGGAGTGTTTTTTAGTATAGTGTGTTCAGCTTAAATGCTGAACACTATACTAAAAGACACTCCTCCACAGGTGATGTCTGGCAGTTATATTCAGGCTTGATTACTCAGTTCTATTCGCATCAGTTACAAATATGCAAAAACAAAATTTGATTTTTAGATGTACCTGAGAAAACATTGCATTGGCCTATAGGTATACCACCACCATTCAAACCATCTTCAAGATTTGAAGTTATTCCATGGATATACTTTGATGAGAACAATTTATATGGTTTAACTGATATTGAACCTGTATCAAGTTATACTTCTGCTTACAAGAGAGATTTTAATGATATTATAAACATAATAAAGAAACATATGACATCAAAAGCTGATAACAAGAATATTCAACTAAAGAATGGTTATAGAAGACTTGATCCTCAAAGAGGTATTTATGTTATCACTGACTTGAAATAAGTGTATATACCCCTTCTTTGAAACCTATTTCAACTCATGTGGATGCTAATTTTTAACACATTAGTTGATTTCCATGAGGCGAAAAAATTTGCAGCAAAAGCCAAAAGAAGACATTCCATTGGTAGAAATTGATGCCACACCAAGTGTGATGTTGATTTCTACCAACGGAATGTTTTTCAATAATAAATATTAATGTGTATTCACTTTAGGGCTGTTTAATTACCATCAGGAATATAAATTTTTATAACATTATTAATGACTAATGATTCAAATTAGAAATATAATGACGATACACAATTCAACAAAGGAAGATTTTTTAATAAAATAATTTGTTTTAATGAATATGTAATCTTCTATTTCATTATTCTTTATTTATTTTTAATTTTAATAACAGATGATGACAACCACCTTTACTTATTTTATTAGCTTAATAAATTAAGTTTAAGTTTTATAAGAAATTTATATTAAATGGTTTCTATTCATCATGCCTATAGTGATACTATATACATACATGCATACATGCATATAAACATATACATATATATATAGTATTGCTTCGGGTTATGATATGAAATTTCCCTACTCTCCTCCACAGTGATTTGATATAATTTTACCTTGATGGTGTTCCAATTGTTTATATGTCTTAATTACCGTCTAAAAACAACACGAAAATGCACTCATTTCTCTACCTAATATTTCTTTTTTCCTCTAGAATGTTCTGAATTAGTTTATCTTGGGAAAATGTATGGGACGACAGTGATTAGATTAAGAAGAGGTAATCACTGTGGAGGAGGAATTTTTTAGCATGGCTTCAGGCTTCTTATTTTGAGCACCTATTGGAATGTCTTGATGATATTTATTACATGCCACGTAAGCTATTTTCTACAATAACAGATCAACCAATAGATGTGCTTATAATTGTTTCATCCATATATTTCCTTTGACATAAAAATGCATTTTTAAACGTACGATCCATCCTTTTTAAATGCTTCCAGCATTTTGTGTAATAATAATAACAATAATAATATACGTTTTATAACTTGTTCCCTAGTTACCTATAGTACGGTATAGATGTGCAATATATACCTAGTATTATATTGTATTATATATAACCATTAATATTGGATAATTGAATGACTTATAGCTTTATTGAAATTTATTAAATGTCTTTTTATAGTAAATGATAGCTATTTTATTCGATACGTTATTTTATTACTCCTTATATGATTTTTATATAGCCAGTATGTATGATCCCATATCTAATGTATAAGAAATGACTGAATGACAGTGTGAGAAAGATATTTGATACTAGTAGGTAAGATGACTAAGAAATATATAACCTAAGTTTTTGTATTGATTTTGCACTAGTAAGGTAAGGAGATGAATCAAAAATAAAATCTAAGAGAAGGTATGGAGTCAACGATCTTACAATGGATTGGTTTCTTCGTACCGTACAAACCAACCAATCCATTACAAGTTCGTTGACATAACCATTATTTCCCTAACTATTTGTCCACATCATTTCGTCAGTTCAATGGATTTAAACAACGTAAAGTAATCTATGATGATGAGTGTTAAGTCAATGAGCTTGCAATTGATTGGTTTCTTTGGGACGAAGAAACCAATTAATTGTAAGATCATTGATTCAGCACTCTTCCCCGTTACATCAATTGACATTAGTCATTAACATATAGTCGATTAGACATAAAATATGAGGCAGTGAAGGCATGATATTTCATTTTGTAAATACTTCAACAGAATTCCTACATGAAATATTAAATGTTTCAATCAACTTCTCTTCTGTAATAATTTGAAACCATAATAAACCTTTTTTCACGAGAACCTGAAGAAAACGAAGAAAGTATTCTTATAATAGTAGGCATGTAGTCATAATTTGTTCCAGTAACAACTATTCATAATGACATCTCTGAGCTAGTTGCAGATCTATTCTCATGCGGCGGGAATTAGTAGTTAAGTTCCATAGACATCTGATGGGTTCTGTTGTATTGAGGATGAATTTTAAATGATGGAGAGATAACTAATTTCTTCGCTGAGTAGAACTTACGTAATGAGTACTTAAATAGGGTTCCCATCATGTGAAAGAAATTTAATCATTTGTAACGGGATTAGGATCGAACATTACGTAAATTGTATATAATTCTGTTATATAGCAGGAGGGAGCTAATCCAATGCTATTGAATTTAATTGGCTCATTTCATGGAAGAAGCCAATGTATTTCAAGATGTGTGATTTAGTGCATTCTCCGTTTGTAATAGAAGTCATAGTAAACAAAAACTTGTTCAAAGTCCCCAATAAAGACGCTTAGAATAACGTTTTCAACGTTGTTCTAGCGTCTTTACTGCGAACTTTGGACAAGTTTTTGCCCACTGGGGTAGCATCGCGTTTTACAATAAAGACGAAATTGATCTGTTGTGGTTACTTTGCTCTTAAATGAACTTATCAGAAATAAAATGATATCACGAACTAAAAATATATCTGCTGAAAGAGTATTGAATCAAGAATCTTGCAATGGATTGGTTTCTTTCTTACGAATAAACCAATCATATTCAATCATATTGACGTAACACTTTCCATCATAGTTAAGTGTTCTATATTTAGTTTTCTTCAAAATGTGCAACATTGATAAACATGATTCACTAAAAGTTTAGGTTGATTTCTACAAGGCGAAAAATTCCGAGTGAAAACCAAAAAGAAGGCATTTCATTGGTAGAAATTGACGTCACGTGATATGACGACAATTTTTTACCAATGGAATGCCTTCTTTTGGCTTTTGCGCTGAATTTTTCACAAAGAGGAAATGAACCTTTAGAAAGATATAATATGTTATACACATCACGATTAAGATATTTCTTTTAGGATACTGCAATGATTCATCAAGTTGGTTTCTATCAAGACATACGTTATAATACACTCCCATGTTAATATCAATTCTGTGTGAATAGAAACCATGGAGAGTCCGATATGTCGATATTGTCAGCAAACATATAGTCGTTACAACGAATCTATATACATTGTTTGTTTATGTGAAGAGAAAGAAAAATATGCACATGGGAGCTGTTTTCGAAACTGGCTCAGGTTTCATGATTTTGGTGTATGCGAAGTGTGCTTAACAAAAACAAAAATTGTACCTGATGGACGAAAAAGTTTTCGAGAGGTAAATGTTATATATTTGAAATCCTATACTCCTATTTCAAACTCAGGAAGTACATTAAGCTCTAGTGTCTACTGCTGACTTTGTACAAGTTTCTGACTACTGGGATTAATCGAATCCTCATCTTCCTTGACCTCAAAGTCGTCATTTTTCTCGTATATCCCAGCCGGCAAAAACATGTTGAAAGCCCTGGGAACGAGGTTGCACCTTATCATTAATAATCATAGAAATATAAGCAGTCGATGCTCGATATCTTTATTAGTTAAGATCACGAACATTTTAGTATCTCAAACAAAGCAAATGGTCTCATGAATACTAATCTCGTCTACCCATTATGTCGAGCATTCACTCTCTCGAACAAATTCTATAGTCCCTCGAATGTTTGAGATAACGAGAGTCAACTGTAGCAGATACCAGATACACAAATCCGATTTTATCCGATTCCCGTTTTATCTTCCGATGTGCTTCCACAGACCATTCTCTAGTGTGAGAATTTAAGTAAGAAAAATTTTATTCCTGTTTTATTATTTTTTTTTTAGACTGAGTTCCCTCCTGCTGGATTAAAATCAAAATTATCATTCATTTTCTCCACATTATGGATTATTGCCGTACTTGCTTTCTTAATATGGATGCTTATCAAACCGTGTTGGGAAACATACTGTATCGTAATATTAGTCGTATTTTGTGCGTTTTTAATACTGACCCTTATATCTTGTTGCGTGGTCAAAGAAACACGAAAATTTTGTCAGAACCTAGTTAATTCTAATCGGTACTGGAAGATAGTGTATTGTAGGGAAGAGAGTGATAGTAATCTAAGAATTAAAAGGAGATATAGCGACGTTCCGTTGTCAGCTCCATGGGAAACCGTTCAGGCATCTATTTACAACGATGACGCTGCTGACTATGCGTCGTCTAGGCCGTACAAGTATAAGTTTGGTGTGAATGATTTCAGTGGTATTGGTGATATTAATGGTAGTAATGGCGTAAGGTACGAAAATAAAGATAGTGAAGAGAGTGGGTTCTCTTTTCCGAATGTATGGGCACCGCAAAATTATCCATATGTGAAGAAGAATCCAGTTTTTGACAAAGATACTGTAAAAGCACGTGCTGATTCTGACTATCAAGTTCCGAATAACGTTCATTATTCCAAGAACAGTTATACCAACAGCTCATGTGCGAATGAAGAACCAGATAGGAATATTGACGCCAAAGACAAATATGGGGATATGCCGTACACAAGAGGAGGGCAAGATAGAAGTAGTGGGCACTCTAACCCTCCATACAAAAGAGGAGAACAAGACAGAAGAAGTGGGTATTCTAACCCTCCATACACAAGAGGAGGACAAGACAGAAGAAGTGGGCATTCTAACCCTCCATACACAAGAGGAGGACAAAAGAGAAGTAGTGGACATTCTAACCCTCCATACACAAGAGGGGGACAAGACAGAAGTAGCGGGCACTCTAATAGCAGTTACGTTAGTACAAGCCGCGCCAACGGGCGAAAAGAAAGTCAAGGAGAGAAAAGTTACAATCAACTTAGTTATATTGACTCACGTGCTGACTCCTTTTATAAGAATTCAGATGAAGTTGATGTTGAAAAGTTTCGTTATTTGCTTCAAACGAGGCGACAAGCAACAAGTCAGACAGATTTGAATCGCCAACAAAATATAACGCCTGCAAGTGAATACATATACCGTTCTAGTTCGGAACCAGATTTGAAGAAGTCTAGAAACGAAACAATTTACAAACGATTCAGTGACCTGTTTCAACATGATGATCAACAACGTAGACGAGGGTCAAAACACGATGCAGGAGATGGAAGTGCGGCTGGAAGATTTAGATTAAAAAATACATCTGATGCAAGAGTACCATCGGTGATGCCGAAACATGCAGATATCGTATACAAATCATCCGCACCACCAGTGCCATCAAAGGTATTGCCAGGTGATGAACACATTTTGCAAGCCGAGAATGTAAAACTTTCCAGATTTATTTCAAAAAGTAGTTCAGAAGAAAAGTTCCCTGTACAAAGGAGTCGAAGTATGTATCTTCCTGTTCCAGGCTCCGGTAGAGAATCGCCTCATAATTTCGATAGTGGCTTCAATTTTATACCTCCTGTGCCGTCAAACACACGTATTACTCCGGAGCCTAAAAAAAGACCACTATTATTACAATCAGAGCAAAATGTTCATTCGGGACATCACGAGCATGTTAAAGAATCTTCAGACATATTAGAAACGAAAGTAAATCCAAAAATTCCTACTACTGATCGATCTTCAAAAATATTGGAAAAGAATGTTGTTAATCCAAAGGCTCCTAGTGGTGATCCATCTTCAAATATGTTGGAAAAGCAAGTAATTCAAAAAGTTCCTAGTGTTGATCATTCGGAAATATCTAAGCAGAAGAGTCCCCGAAAAAATAAAAACCTTCCAAAAGAAACAAAGCATGAAAAGGACGATACGCCAAATCCTGAAGAGATTGAACGTATCATGACAACACCTCTCAACCAATTAGATTTGAGCGAATTATTTGATGAAAATGAACCACTCGGCAAAAAACGACCATCGTTATTTCAAGGACCAAACATGTCCAGTTTGTTTTATGCACCAACCAATTAATATATTATTAAATCGAAATTTCGAAATAAGAGCAAATAATCAATGCGGAGGAGTGATTTTTGATCATAGCTTCAGGCTACAAAAATATCTTCTCTAAAGTGATTATTTACTATTTCTACCAAACATCATGCAATCATTTTATTATTTTGGAATTTATAATTTTTTACGATAACGAAGGTATTGATGTGATCAAGTATGATAAATTCAATTCTTTTTCCATGCGTATTACCTTTCTGCAAAGTAGTAGAGTTTCGCGGGCACAAACTTTCGAGATTTTTTGTTTAACTTTCGCAAAAGTATTAAATATAAAATCCTTTCGGAAACTCTTCCACTTCAACAATAATCCGTACCCAGTAGGTAAAAACTTGTTCAAAGTCCACACGCATTAAAGACGACAGAACAACGACTTTACTGCGGAATTTGAACTAATGTGACAGATACAAAGAAATCTGCTGTTTTGAATTTAAAAATGCTGAATAAAGGATAAAATTCGACGCTGGTCTTTAGAAATAACAGTAAAGAGTAATTAGTAGGAATTAAACAAAATATTTTTTCCCCCTAAATTTGAAAGAAAATAGTGACAAGTTTTTTTCTGGGTGACCGACTCCGATAAATTTTTTCCTCGATATCATATACTCAATTGAAATATTTTATATTGACTCATTTGCGGAAGTTTAATACCGGCGATTTTTTTTTGTTTTTTTTGCCTCGCAAAAGATTGTGCCGGTGAAACTTTATGCTCCCAAAGAAATAACACGAACACGGATATACACAATCCGTACCTACATGTACGGATTTATATGTGCAATACACAGTCCGTACCTACCTGTACGGATTTATATGCGTAGTCAGCTCTGCCGTAATAGTATAAGGCGTTATATATGATTTTTTTTCATTGCAGAGAAGGCTGCCATAAGTTGGGTACAGCCCGCATATTATCAATATACCGTTAAATCTCGAATGTAAGCCCTGGTCTTAATGCCGATCTCCACTAGGCGAATTATAAATGAAGCCATTTACTTTTAACCAATTTTACGTTATACATTTTCAAAGAACTTTTTTGATGTGAAAATCGTCGAACGTAAGTTCTTATTTTCACCGGAAATCGCCCACTGTTTTCTCAGACAAGCAAACGCATATAATTAGACATTTCGTTAATTTTGATGAGTAATACACTCCACAAATAGATTTCAAATGGGAAAACGACCAGACCAAGTCTCTAGAGATTTATCGAGTAGACTTCTTTTTGCAAACTCAACAAATTCTGCTGTTCCTAGCAGCCTAGTAGCCAGGCTCTTGGAACAAATTTTGTGTATTTGTTTGGCTACCTAAAATTTAGGACTTTTTATCGCATATATATTTAGGTTTATCGTTTAAAAACAAGAAGGAAAAAATTGTGAAAAAGAGGGTTTTTTTTCAGGTAAATGTATAAAATGATGGCGTCATCAAAACATTTTTGGACCAAAATGTTAATTACAGCTGGTACTAGTATCATCAAGTTACATGGTGTAAAAGAAAAGTATTCCCGAGATCTCAAGGGACGGAATCCGCCCATGAATAGCATGAATAGGGTTAAGAAAAACAATTGATGGTCAAGAAAAATATTGACGTTCAAGGAAATCTATAAACCGATGAACAAATAAACACAAAGAAATAAAGAAAAAAAGAAAGAAAATAAAAAAATAAACAAATGAACAAATAATCAATTAAACAAATTAACAAATAAACAAACGAAAAAACAAACAAACAAACAAACAAACAAACAAACAAACAAACAAACAAACAAACACAAACAAACAGAGAGTGAGAAAAATGGGAGAGCCAAAGGATTACCCAAGCGAAGTGCATACGTAAGATTCAATCATTAGAAGATGAAGATTCTTTAAGTGGATGGGATCCGTCTTACTAACAATGAGCAGGTCCTCATAAGACTTTGAAAAATCTGTGATGAGTAGAAATGATCGAGTTGTTCGCAGTTTTGCCACAAAACATCCAGATTAAGGGGCAGTAGTTTTTGCAGCCTAAACTGTAGAACGGCCCAAAATCCGCGCAAAAAGTGGAAATTAATTTTCCGTACAACCCCCGTATTACCGGAAAACGCGGATGACACTTACATAAATATTTGAGACAAGGTAAAATTCGAGTAAAAATTCAGAATTTTTAAGCCTTAAAATATAGATAGTAAAACAAAATACAGCCCTAAGTCTTAAGTCTACTCTATAAATCTCTAGAGACTTGGCCTGGTTGTTTTCCGCATTTAAAATCTACTTGTGGTGTGTATTATTCACCAAAATTCATGAAATGTCTCATTATTTATGTGTCTACTTGTAGCATGAACATGGTTTTAATGGTCAATAGTTTTTCTTAACCGGTAAAGATCATTGACCGTAAATAGCTTTTCTTGCCTTGCAATACTTATTCTTGGTGGACATTACAATTACTTAACCAGTATTGACAGTAACTATTTTTTCCTGGCCGTCAATATATTTTCTTTACGGTCAATAATTTTTCTTAACCCTATTATATACTATAAATTATATTATACTTTTTACCATATTTCCTGAACAACAAATTGAACGAACTTCTTCTCTTGTGACTTTTAATATTTTTTTTTTAGGAACATTTTGGTGTAATACAATTGAAAATATTATGCAAAAGGTGTGCTCTCAGTGCTCTCCTTCAGAAAGGTGTATAGCATATTTTGGATTTATTGTTTTAATTGTTTAATCCTTGTCATATGAGGTATTTATGCATAATTATAACATGATTTAGGTAATTTGATGAGAGCTCTCCTCCACAGGTATTGATTTTTGATTTTTCAAGAAATGGTAAAATGTACTTAAGTCAAAACAATGTTATGCATTATTTTTTATTTTGAATGTCAGTTTTTAGGCCATCTAATAGTATATTTGCATAATTACTTATAATTACTATAGTAGGCTAATAAAGAATTCAAATAACATTTTTTGATAATTTAATAAATGGCACATCATTTCGCACTCAAATTGTGCAAACAGAATAAAAAAATCTTATTTTATTTCTGATATATAGGCAACTAAAAATAAGGTAAAAAGTGGCAATTTTTATGAAATAATGCTGACGTCAACAACATGTTCTGCAAAATTTAAATTTTGTCCATGTCTTTCTAATTCTTTCATCAAGAGCTAATTATGTTCACATTTTCACGCTTGTAACATGTTTCTATCCTGAGAAAACCATGGGGAGTGGTGTAGTCCCCACCTATATATTCAACGTACATTCAACGTACATGCGTAAAAGCTCATATATAATAGGGTTAACCGGTCAAGATGTTTTATTGTGGACCATAGACTCGCATCATGATTTAAATTATTTTCACAATTTCACAACCCCCCCCCCCCTCCCCCAGTTTTTTCAGACTCAAAAAACCCTATTCCTTTTTGGGTTAAGAGAATGTATGTTCAAGAAAACAAATTTATCGTCAATAAAAAACGCTGACGATCAAGAAAAAGCATTTACGGTCAATGGAAAATCTGGACCGGTTGTCCGGAAAAAGCATTTGCGGTCAAGAAAAACGGACCAGATTTGGCTTTTATTTATAGCTACTGTACTAATGTTAAATTTTGCAGCCAAAAAAAATAATAATATAAAAATCAAACCATCTCTCAAACTTGTTCAAAGTTATCAAAATAACGTTATTCTGCTGACTTTGAACCACAGAAGATAAAATAAAACTGATTTCGTCATGCATTTTAATCAGACCTGCTGTGCCAATGGAATTAAAATCAGACATGTTACTGGGTAAAGGATTGCGTACTAGGTTGATTATTGTTCAAGGTGTCTAATTTTGTCACGATTTTCCGCATACATAACCTTTTGATCTGCTGTTATTAGTTAAGTCAGAGCTGAAAGTACTTTCACAGTAACTGATATATGATCAGTATACAATTACGCGAGAAAAAAATTACTCGACAAGGTCAAATCGAACTATTGTTTTGTGTGTGCGTGGGGGGTGAAGGGAGGCAGTGGGGTGGGGAAAGGGGGCATTTATAAGAGGGGAGAGAGGTGTTTAAAATAAACATTTTTGGTATCTGTATAATTATTAAAAATACAACCATATTGTGCGAAGAAAGTTCATCTATATCAACTAAATATCAAAGAATATCGAAACATTTACACTATAATATTATTGTAAAGAAAAGCGCGAGAAGAGGACGAGGATGCTTAAAAAAATTCTACATTTGAGGTGATTTAGAATTGCTAGTCTATAGTCTGAAGCATTGTGACCTAAATTGTTTTATTTAGCATCCCAGTGGGTAAAAACCTGTGAAAAATCCACACTATAATATTATTGTGAAGGAAAGGGCGAGGATGCTTCAATTTATGACTTAAAACAGAGTGAGTAGCATTTATTTATTTATTTTTTACTTTAGATTATTGTAGAAGACGTTTATAAAAAATTCTACATTTGAAGGCGTGGAAAATCGTAGGGACTGCGTAAGGTGATTAAGAACTGCTAGTCTATAGTCTGAAGCATTGTGACCTAAATTGTTTCATTTAGCACCCCAGTGGGCAAAAACCTGTGCAAAATCCACATTAAAGACGTCCGAACAGCATTTGTTGCCTACTTGGGTTCAACCTATTTGTCTATGCCTTTCATCTCTTTATATGTATATTATATCATACTAAACCTTTGATCAGGATTTTATTACTCGTCTACTGAAAAATATAAACAAGAATTGCAAAATTAAGAATGTTGCGCAAATACTTCTTCACATTGCATCATAGTGTCGTCATGGTGATACATAACGTCCAGTCAATGTCGAAAAGACGCTGACGTTATGATTACATTTTTGGTAATCTTTTTATTTGAATAAACATTGCCAATGGGCATACGATGTTAGAATAACGTCAACTGTTTCGAAGTTGTTCTGAGATCGTGCGCACGCAGGGATATAAGGTACTAGTCATCAAAAGTGGAAAATAATTTTTAATTTAATAAAATTTCTCGTCTAATAAAATATTTAATAATTTTTTAAACTTTATAGCTACTTTGAAATTTATATATTAATAAGAAACAATTTATGATATTCGTATTCTATATTCGTAACCCTTGGTTGCAGTCGAATGACGTCAAAATTGATATTTGATCAACATTCTGACGTGTTGTTGTTTAAATGCTACTCGACATCGTTAGTCATGACGTCATAGATAATCAACGTAATAGTGTGTTATGCTAACCTAATGAGTCTTGTAAGTTCCCAGTGCACAAAATCTTGTTCAAAGTCCGCAGTAAAGACGCTAGAACAGCGTTTTCAACGCTGTTCTAGCGGCTTTACTGCGGACTTTGAACACCTTTTTGCGCACTGAGTGTTGAGTACACTGCACTGGCTAAACTAAAAGTGCGTTAGTTTTTTTTTGTTAATTTCCATTCGAAAGAGCTGGTTGTGATTGACATTTCATCTGCATTAATTTGAACAACGCTTTCATTTGGTACCTCAAGCACAATATCACAGAATGTTATTCTTTTCTTATTCCCATTATCTGTTACAGCAAAATCGAATATGCTGTTACTGGTTGCAGGGATCTTCTTTGGATAGTTTTCGCTCGTAGATCTAACAGAAGCAATATGAGGTACGCCACCTGAATCTTTACCTTCGGCAAGAGAATATGATCGGTTATTGAAATGCAATGGCATATTGGATCCATCAGTAGTACACGAATCCATCTTTGTGTATATTACTTCTTCGTTAGATGTTGATGGCCATGTAGAATTAAGCATAGTATTACAAGAATGCATTTTTGTGTAGATTGTCTCTTCCTTATCATTTGATGGCCATGTGGAATCAAGGGACCTACCTGAAGAACTATCAGGATTATTACGAGCATTAAGATTTATAGAACTATCATAGTTTTGATATATTTCTTCGTTGCTATAGATACTACTCCGCCGATCACTTGATGATGTTGAAACATAGGATGGTGACGTAGATATACCCGAGTCTCTTCTTTCTTTTAAATTGAAGAAATCCCAATTTATAGACATTCTATAAGAAGAAAATATCTGCATGTACCACTGGTTACGGGACGTCAATACAACGTCACGACGTCTAAACGACGTCTTCTCGACCTTGATATGACGTTTCGTATAATATAAAATTTCTGGATAAGTCACAAAAAATTGAGAACGCAATGCTACAAAGCGTACTTAAAAAATAAACAAAACAAAAAAACAGAGAGAAAGGGCGGGGCGGTTTCCTCCCCCACTTCTCTTAATGCATAAATTAAAATTAAGATTTCTGTTACTGATACTACTGCTTAAAGTCAATGTTTTTATAAATTACCTTCTCAAGCTGTGCTCACGCTGTAAAGTATCAAGTTCGTCATAAATCTAAAATGAAAAGAAATAACGTCATCTCATTATGCATTGATTACTTTCAACACCAGCACACTTCGGAGCAAAAAAAACGTTATTCTGACGTTATTCTGACGTCATGACCCACTGGGATGAACATACTTCATGACAACTCGACTGTTCAGTTATTAGCTTTCAAAACTGTTTGGATCATATTTTGACAATGACGCACCATGGACGATCTACTTTGCCTTAATCTTTCAAAAAAGAGTATTGCCATCAATGGATATTTCTTCCATCACGAAAAATAGAGAATTTAAATAAGGATTGATATACATTAAGCGGAAAATTCCATGCGAGAGCAAAAAGAAGATATTCCATTGGTAGAAATTTACATCACATGTCGTGAAGTCAACTTTAACGCCCATGTCACGTGACCTCTAGTTAACCCAGAATTGACGTCACTTTAACGTCATTTAAACGTCTCGACATCTAAACGACGCTTTGCATGTGATGAAGGAGGACTATTACACTCACAGGTTCCTTTTCATTATTTACTTTCTTAAGTTCTTCGTTTTGGTCATGACATTTTATCTCTTCTTCGATTACTTGACGGATGCTTTCGAACCAAAGGGTCTTTTGCGTATCACTTTTTGCACAAAGATAGAACTCTCTATCGTTGGTGATTAACTTAAGTACATGTTCGTACTTGTATTTCCACAATGGATGTTGAACAGTTTGTATTATATTCTGGTATGTGATAGGTACTATACCTGGACATAAAATAAAAGTATTTAGACTAGAAACTTTACGCAATAACAACGCAAAGTCGACCTCGAAGACGACGTAATTTATTAGATTAGGCAACTTAAAAATAACGTGAACGTGACTAATTAGTAAACTAATATAATAAAAAACTTAGAAAAGCACAAATTGAGCATGTCGACTTTCAATAGGACGTGAACGATTTAAGGTTTTCCCTGAGCTGCACTTCTCAATTTATCATGATATTGGCGTCGTCTAATAAACACGTCATCATTGCGTAAGGTCCGAAATAACGGATGCGCGAAGCGCGGTACTTATAATGTTAATACACGGACGAATTTTGTAACTTCTGTTTTCCCCGATTATCCCCGATTGTATCAAATAGCCACAATATGTTTTGAAACGTACGACTCTATTCTGCAATATATCCACGACAAAGAATTATTCATTGTGTGGGTAAACAATTATACAGTATAACATGTGAAAAATAATGCTGGCCAGCCTGAACCTTAAAATTGATGAGTGAATTTTAGGGAGTTTTGTAGACCTCATACCATCACACTTATTATTTTCTTCAGTTTGAATTCCATTAAATTTCATGCAAAAACCAAAAGAAGACATGCCATTGGGCGACTTTTTTCGCCACGGTTTTTTCTGCGTGGCGGAATGATATCAATATCAGCTACGAAATTTGTTTGAACTACAGAGAGTTAATTGGGTATAAAAGCAAGACAAACCTTTTAATATTTATTTCATTTGTGTGTTTTTGAAAGAAATTGACAATATGGTTTACGAAGTGTATGTTTTGGGTTACTTGCAAACGCTGGGTACCCCAATTGGGGTATTTGGGTAGTAAAAAAGAGAGTTTTGCCACATATATTAAAAAACATGAAAGGCAATCTTGTTAGCTCAATTGGGTGCTATTTTAAGGCAATTTACACATTTCAACTCTCGAGAAACTAAATTTATCTACATCCGATTCCGGGTTACTTGAAAACGCTGGGTACCCCAATTGGAGTACTTATTTGGGTTGCATATAAATAACGCAGATCAGATGTAAAACTTTAAATGGCGACCGAATATGACAAATGAAATGTCACTGATGTGTAAGTTGATAATCATTTTAATATTCAGAATGTGATTGTAAAGATAATGACGGATAGAACGTAATTAAAAATATTTTACAAATCAGTTATAATTTACAATGCATAGGATAACAAGCCAAAATTTAAAATGAAGAGTAGTGAGAATTCCTAATTATTTTAATATCCACATTGTGATACAAGAATAATTCACACATCAGTGACATTTCATTTCTCTAATCAAGCCTCACTTAACCAGTTTTTAAGCCTTAAAACAATAAATATTTATAATTCATGAAGCTCAGCTCAAAGTAAAAAAAGTGTAGGCAAATTCGTTCGACCAATTTCTAAATGAAAGCCATTACATTGATTGAAAGGTTTAGGGACCATCTCAAAATTCCGCTCCAAAACGATTTTTTTTGTTATGATAAATCAACTAAAATTGACAAAATTCAACAAAAATGAATCTGTACTGAAGTGTGTTAGGTCAATGTGCTTGCAATGGATTGGTTTCTTCTTTCATTGCAAGATCATTCACTCAGTACTCTCCTCAGTAGATTTTATTTTTGAGACGGTCCCTTACGTATTGGTTTCTTTCCTTTCTTTCGTTCAGCTTCATCATTCCAGTACATCATATAAAATGATTCACAATTCAATCTTGTTTTCCCTTTTTGACATTTCCCTTTTATTTGCTCTTCATTGCCTTGTACAAGTTGAACAAACGCAAAGTATCTTCTCTTCCATGATTTTGGATTATCGAGTTTATCTTGAGGAGGTGACTTGATGAAATAGTCTTCTAATATAATATCGCTTACATTGTGAAGTCTTTTCGTATATGACATTTTCCTCGACATTTTGTAGGATTCTATCCAAATGGATTAATTAATTTTCACATTGTTTCCTTAATGCTTTTAAATCTTTATTAGCCTAACAAATTATAAACAAAATGTATCACGTAGTGCATAATTATAGTATGTAGGAACTTACATATTCCGTGTAGAGACTGGACGCTAGTGCGGGTAAATAAACTGTGCAGGATGAGGGCAACACCTTAGCATACAGAATTGCAGACACGTGCATAAATTATGCCTATTTCAACCTGTTTTGGACGTTAAGGGCCATATACCCATATATTCATCTATGAATTACAAAATAAACATGTAGTACTATCATCTTGTCAAGACCTTTCAAATTGTGTAATTTGTATATCTATAGCTAAGGGGAGGTGGAAGGCTGGGGGGCTTAAGGGCCATAGCTTTTTTCCTAATTTTCTGACTAAAACCTATTGACCTTTCTGGAAAAATATACATTCGATTTCCGTGGGTCGAAGATTTCTGACCAGAGCGGTAGAAAGTAAAAAAAATCTGAATATAGTGCTAACAAAGCGTATATAAATAATTCCAAAACCAATGTAATTTGCATACGATATTTAAAAATTGTGTAATTTCAGACCAGACTGAATCATGTGTTTTAGCAATACGTTTTTCGTTGATCATGTCTAAATTCTCCAAACTTTGTGAACGTTTAGTCTCAATTTCTTGCATAACAATCCAGATTACCGATTACAGATCACTTCTGACAATCTTATTAAAGTCGTATAATTACCCTATTTTGTCAAAATTCCCAAAATCGATGCCAAGTTCGTTATTGACAATTGCTGATCAAGCCCTGAAGGTTTGAGCATTTATAAATAACAGGAAGTGGGTTAAATAAAAAACTATTTTACCAACTGCTAGCTACAACTTTATGTAATTATGCATATAATCAATGAAGTTTGGCCAAACAATATGGCAGTTAGTATAAAAAATACAAAACTTTAATCACTCATATCTCCACAAATAATTGTCATTAGGGAATCAAATTTTCAGAATGTGTAACTGACTTGATAAGCTTTTATGTCATCTATATAAAAGTTTGACTAAAATAGAGTGATTTTGCATCTTTAATGTAGAAAGTATTCAATCATCAACTATAGTTATAAACAGCGCTTTTCAAACTAAAACTGTTCTGATCAAATCCATTTTCTCCTAATCAAGATTGCAATAAATAAGTTTATATTGTTCTTTTGTATCTCTATTGTAGTTATAAGGCCCATGATTCCATAATTAGGTAACTCAACAATGTTTATTGCTATCCAACAGCTTTTGACACAAAAATTTAAAATATTTAAAAAAATTGGTACTGTGCCTTACTTGTGACATCATAACTCCATCATGTAGCATTTGGAATTTTATTGCACAGAAGTTTTGGAATTATATTGGACCAGAAGTGTGCTAAATCTCACGATCTAATATTTTGTGGATTACAAGATCTCATGGTGGGAGCAGGGAAAGGAGGAACAATGCACCCTTCATGTCTATAAGGGTAGAAACATCCCATGATTAGTAGGATTATTGTTCACAGTAAAGATTTTAAAACATCGTTGGCAAAAACGAGGTTAAAGTCCGCAGTAAAAACGAACGGTCTTCTAGCGTCTTTGTTGCGGACTATGAACGCGCCTTGGCCCACTGGACTTGCTCCGATGTTCTTTTTCACATTCTTCTAGTTCTTGATAACATACGTGTAAAACAGCTGTAAAAATATTTCTAGACAACAGCAATACTCGATTAACAACGATACCAATTTTGGATTACAGAACACATAAATGAATTGCAATCTTGTTGGCATAACCTACTTTCTCTTCTCTTCTTTCTGCTTCACTTGGATCACTTAGGCACCCTCTTCCTTTTACGTTTATAATACAACATAAATAAATTCATAAATATTTAAAATACTGACACTACCAGTAGGTTTATTCCCTCTTGATTTATTCCATAACCCAGCCGGCAAAAAACCTGTTCAAAGTCAGTAAAAAAAACGTTAGAACAACGTTCAAAGAACGTTGTTCTAACGTTATTTTGCTGACTTTGAACAGGTTTTTGCCGGCT
>JAULBZ010001104.1:0-24157 GCA_032360805.1 Neoturris breviconis | reverse complement strand
CTTTAAACCCCCCCCCCCCCCCCCCCCCAAATATTAAAAAAATAATAAATGTCGACTCTTTTTAACGTCCTCTCTAATTAAGGCCCCTCCTAAAAGGACCGTTTATTGGAAATATTGTTGATATTGAGGCAGAATGATATGATATTGATGTGGCTAAATAAAAAGCTTATTCTGCAAAGCACATTTTCGTATTTTTTCAATTAATGGCCCACTTTTTTTAATGCCCGCTTCAATGAACGCCACCGGGCAACAAAAAGAAGCGTTACGGTATGCTAACAAAAGAAAGAAAATGTTGCATAATAGTTATATACATCAGTGATGTTGATATCAATGTATAATCGTGTTTATTTCTATTTCAGATCAATGGTTTCTACCCACTTCGAACCAACTGACGCTCGATCCGCTTTTCCATGTCTAGATGAACCATTCTTTAAAGCAAAATTTGTTATTAGTATATCTCACCATAAAGACTTGATAGCTTTATCAAATATGCCAATCAAGAAAACCAGAAAACAAGAGCATGATATTGTTGAAGATGAGTTTGAAATATCAGTTCGCATGAGTACATATCTTGTAGCATTCAGTGTTAATGATTTCAAATATAAAGAAAGAATTACTCCAAGTGGAATCAAGGTACAGAAAACACCACCACATATTACTAAATCTCTCCTGTACCTTTCAATCAAACTTTTTGAAATCTTCAATCTAATTCCACGGTTTGCAATCGGAACTTCTTAACTGTCTATTGCCAATTCTGAAACTTCCAATCTACTAAGTGTCTGTTTTCAATTGGTTATTCCGATCTAACTGCCTACTTCCAAATATATATTTTATACTAATTGTCCATTTCCAATTGGATACTCCAATCTATATTTCTATTTCCAATGCAAATGTCAATGTTTCCAATTGGAGTTTCCTATTTACTATCTGTTTCCAATTTGAGTTGCCAGTCTGTTTTCATTAGAAACGGTCCGTTTCTACAATGGAGGCTTTTTATTTCTGTAATTATTTTATTTTATTCACCAGTTCTCTCAAAAATTGTTTCCAGTCCCTTTAGTACGTTCTTGTTATTGTCTGCTATCTCCCCTTGGAAGTAAATATATCGATTAAGTTCAACATAACTTTTAACATTTTTACAGGTTCGTTGTTATGCTAGAGAAGATGATTATAAACGTATTGATTATGCAGTTGAAGCTGGAGCAAAAGTTATCACCTTTTACGAAGATTTCTTTAAGATAAAATACCCATTACCAAAACTAGGTAAAATTATAATATTTACAGAGAAGTATACTGAACCAACGATCTTGAAATTGATTGGTCTCTTTGTATCGAAGAAACCAATCAATTGACTGATTTATTTATACTTTTTTATATAAGAAAGAGTGAAATTTGTTTGAGCCTAAGGATTTCTTAATATTTTGCTAATTTCAGGCTCAGGAGTTTCTTATTGCGTTTTTATTTGCAAAATCTTAATAAGATATATTACCTTCAGATAGTGGAGTTGTCGACTTGTAATCCAGAGGTAGCCGGTTCAGTCCCTCCTCTTATTATATTTTCCATATAGAATCATTTGCATAGTGCATACATGCGCCAATGAAGTACTCAATAAGTCAAAATATAAGACAAAATAAACATTAGTTCGAGTTAAAGAAGATTTTTCCTGGCTCAAAGATTTTACTTACAGACTCTTGTTTAAACCCCATGTAACTGTCAGAAAGGTATTTTTCCACTTTTCAAATACAGTTCTAGTTTGATTGAAATAAACAAGTAGTCACTTTTTCACACAAAACAGTTTCCACTAACAGCCTTCTTTAATGATGTTAAGGCCTCATTTTAGATTTTATACCCGTGTCCCTGGAAAATGTTTGATTTATCCGAAGAAATTAGCTTGTGGAGACCAAAAAGTTAGTTAGCGAATGTTCGAGTTATCCGAGGTTTGAGTTATCGAGTAGTATTTATAAGAAAATATTACGCAAGGCTCAAGTGACCGAGAGAGTTAACTCGACTTATCCAATGTTTGAGTTACCAGGAGTATACTGTAGTTATAATGTACTTGTGGAATATGTATTTACGGCATTATTAGTAACAAACATCTTTAAAATATAATTGTGTAAATATTTTGAGGATATTCATAAGATACGGTTTTATACCAACATTATCGAAACCTACTTTCATTTTAGACTTACTTGCTGTGCCTGATTTTATGGCCGGAGCAATGGAAGACTGGGGATTAGTTTCATTTCGAAGCGCATACTTGATATTTGATGAAAAAATAATGACTGTTGAATATCTGCGACAGATTACGTTGGTTATTGCACATGAGTTAGCTCATCAGGTACAATTTCAGTTTTACTGTTATTTATAAGCATACGCTTTATTATAAGGCATAATAAGACGTTCTAATGGCTGATTACCACTAGACAGAATTTGCTGCAAAAGCCAAAAGAAGACATTCAATTGGTAGAAATTGGCGTCACAATCGTGGAAATTAACCTTAATGACGAAAAATGTTGTTGAACGGCTAGATTACGACATTGATTGGGCTGTAGTGCTTGCGGTGAAAGTTCTATACGATGAATGACTAACATAATGATCGTATGGCTTTTATATGACATTGTAGGATGCAGTCTTTTGTTTAAAAATAAAGACCTTTGGCATGAAAGGTTGGAAGGTGTAAGCACTCTATGAATTTCTAGCGATGACTGCCTTGTTTATTAGTTTATATCGAGTACTTGCATTAATCTTTTCTTTTTGTTTAGTGGTTTGGTAATTTAGTAACAATGAAATGGTGGAATGACATCTGGCTGAATGAAGGTTTCGCAAATTTTATTGAAATGCTTGGAACTAATCAAGTTAACCCACAATTCAATGCGGTAAGAAAATATAAACCTACATATTTTTATTCAGTGTACAAAATATCTTGTAGAAAAAAGCAGAGAATGTGAAAAATTAGAAAATAACAATTTTAAATTTTGGAGTAATCTAATAAACTTCTTGAAATTTAATGGTCACTAAGGAGACACGGCCAAACATAAGAACATGTAAAAACCTGCAATTCAAAGATCATACGTAAAATGTAAATGTTTATTAAAATGTACATTTAAGATAATTAAAAGGTGCGTTCTTGGCGAGTTGTATACACAATGTCCCGTGATCTGGAAGAAGAAATAGGGTACCAATAAAAAGGTAAATGTTCAGGGTGGGTAGCATTGGATTAATTAAAAAGGAAATGCTTACTCAACTTCTTGGAATTCCAAACTTGAAGAAAAGTACCGGATATCACCTGAGGAGGAGTGTTTTGCTTATGTACAGTTTTTCCTGATGATCACCGACAGTTTACATTCTAGCAACCTCGTCCAGCTTCTTCTCTCTTAACGTCTATGACTGTCCTTTTCTCACTGGGTTAGAACTCAAGAGAGAAGAAGCCATGGGACGAGGTTGACTATCTACCTTGAAACAGTTATCCCTCTAATTTCATTTATTTTTACAGTTAGACATTCAAGCTACAACTGGCTGGCAAGCAGCTATTGCAACAGATTCGTTAAACAACTCACATCCAGTGAGCCAGAATGTTAAAAGAACGTCGGAAATTGATGAATTATTTGACGCAATCTCATATAATAAAGTAAGCTTCTTTGCTACCAGAAGAAGTGGCTAGTCTATGAAGCATTATTTGCTTTTAACATTTTAATGAAATCCAATGACATATCGATGAAAACATGTCACTGGTCCATACAACATTTACCTATTTTTGACGTCTTGACCCTATAAGGTTTAGGGGACTGTGCACCCTGTCATACCATGGCATAACTTCGAAATGAATGGCTTGTACGACTGGACATTTTTGGAGTTTTTTTTATAATTTTGACAACTGTAGACCAAATGAAAATTTGGTTTGATTAAATATTTATGATATGATAAAATTTTAATGATGTATTGACTTAAGTTTTTAGAAAGTTTCAACTCGACAGCATGGTTCTGTCAAATGTCAAGTCTAGGCCTAATCAGTAAAATGTAAAATATTTTATTTTATGTTACTTTTGAGGTACTTTTTTTCTAGGGAGCAGCATTACTACGTATGGTGCAAGGATTTATGGGCAATAATTTCATAGAAGGTGTTAAATCCTATTTAAAAGAATATAAGTATTCTAATGCCGAAACTGATGATCTATGGAAGCATCTATCAAAGGTAAATTTCCTACATTTCATCCCTGACCCCGACACCTTAGTCCCAAGACCCTGATAGCCTCGAGACCCTGGTTTGCGTATAGGAAAAGTATGATCTGCAGGGGTAAGGATACCAGCAGGGAGGGGTCCATTGAGCTTATATTATGAGAGTGAACTTTATGCACCATCACTATATTATTTTTGACATCACTATATTATATTTGACTTCACTATATTATATTTGACATCACTATATTATATTTGACTTCACTATATTATATTTGACTTCACTATATTCTAGTAACGGTGCATTAATTTTATTATCATAATTTATAACAACTCTTCTCCGTAGAGGTTTAAAAAGGTAAGCAAGAGCAAAAAATGATTTCCGTTGAAAAATAACAGGAGAATCCCGAAATATTACGGGGAATCCGGCAAAAATGGGAAATCCTGACGGTTCATACCAAAATTCGTCGGCTCTGACCTACCGTACGCAGCCTCTGTGAAAGGGAACAATCCACATGTAGTATTTCAAGCCTTATTTTTCTAGTCATCCAACGAACATTTAAACATCAAACAAATAATGGATACTTGGACAATACAAAGAAGTTTTCCAGTTCTTACATTATCACGTGATTCAAGCAACGATTCTAAATTCACCGTAACACAAGAATCATTTGTTGAAGCGAAATCTCGTCTGTTGGAAGATGGTAATGAAACTGTATCGAATAGTAGTTTATGGAGAGTTCCATTTACTTATATCACAGATGAATCGTTACAAACAAAGACAGTATGGTTAGCAGATAAAGGTATGCTAAAACATACGAATCAGAAGCCAGGTTATATTCATTTGAACCTTATTACCAAATATAAAAACGTGTATCTAAAATTGTTTGGTTTCTATTAGGCGGAAAATTCCATGCGAAAGACAAAAGAAAATATTTCATTGGTAGAAATTGACATCACATAGTATGTGACGTCACCTATGGTAACTGGTTCAATAAATAAAAAACGAAACTATACACTGATTGTTGGAACGTAGTTGTATCATTAGAGAAAATTCCCTAAATCTTTCTTTTCTTTTTCAGAAACAAAACTAGATATTGATACATCAATTGGATGGTTGAAGGCAAACGTTGAATCTAAAGGGTTTTATTTAGTTAATTACGATAATAAAACATGGTACGCTTTAAAAAGACAATTGAATGATAACTATGAGGTATGTCAGAAATTATCTCCATAAGAATATTTATAGACAAGAACCCAGAAGTTTTAAGATCTTTGCCATAATGACCTATTCTTCGCAGACTTTTTATATGCATTATTTTAGCCGTTCAGCTTTTTTCAATCTGCCAACGCTTTGACAACAACGTCATCCAAGGCTTCTTTGCCCTCATGACAAGAAAAAAAGGAGAGGCGTATTTGCAAAAAGGAGAAGCCCTTGGAACGAAGTTGACTTCAATCGTTTAATTCAGGTATTCTCACCAATTGACCGTGCTGGTATTATCCATGATGTATTTAAACTAGCGTGTGAAGAAATGTTAGATCCTATCACACCATTGGAAGTAACGAAATACTTGTCAAAAGAAGGTGATTACATCCCATGGTCTATGATGAGGTCCAGATCAGAGTGTTTATCTCCTCTTCTACATGATAAAGAACTAAAAGGAAAACTTAAGGTCAGTTCTATCATATTTCGTAAATAAATCGAACATTTAATCCAACATGCTGAATGGAATATTGGATGAAATGTTGGATTCTTTGCAAAGGGATTAAGAGCTGCTTTCCGCTAGGCGAATAATTCTGTACGAAAGCTCAAAGAAGACATTCTATTGGTAGAGATTGACGTCACGTGATTAATTAATCCATCATTTTTAACCCAATAGATAGATATTTATATAATGTCGTTCCTATTGATTGGAAGTTACATAGAAACAATTTCCAAATAAACTCCATACGAAAGTTTGTTATTAATAACATTTCCTGGAAATGTTATCCCATAATAAGAAACATTTTCAAACGAGTAGTTAGCCTAAACATTCCGCTTATTTCCACACTTTTCGTAGATGACAGTTTCAAACTCTTCAAATTTTAAGATGAGACCAATGTATGTCTAGATGCCATACTAAATTGATACCCCTGGTGCTAGAAATAAGACCTGTAGTTATGCTTCACTGGTTGCTTCTAGCTTCTAACTTCTCATTCATCCTTCTATTTTGATGCAGGCTCACCATGGTCAAACGGTGTTGAAACAACGTTGAATCAGCTTCACCGATGTTGACCCAGAGTTGTTTTGACGTTGTTTGACCATGGTTGACTAGGTATATGTAATTGATTTTTAGAAATACATTTGGAAGCTTCAATCACATTTAGTTGATATATCAATGTTAGATTACAGTAATGACACAGTCAAAAGAAATCTCACAATATTTGAAAGGTGATCAGTACTATTTTCTCCCAACAACACTGCAGAAATAAATGTCGGGCATTTGGTCCAAATCTAGATGGTGTAATATTTAGCCTATTTTCGGGATATCCTAAGATATATCAAAGTTATAAGCTAAGTTCACATACGATGTAATCTGAATATTAATACTTTTATTCTTTCACATTTTAAGGTTACAATTTATGTTAAGGTTACAATTTATGTTAAGGTTACAATTTATGTTTAGGTTACAATTTATGGAAACATTTTCTTACTGTTTGAAACATCATTTAAAGAAAGAATACAGAGAAAAGATGAATGACTTATTCAATGATTTAGTTAATGGAAAAAGGTAACACATGTTTCAATTACTTTTTAAATGCAAAATTGATTTGAAATTGGTTTTTCAGCGTCGAAATCCATATTATATATAAAATAGCATATTTTACAATCCATATCTTGTTATTATCAATGTCTTCATTCGTTTATTATCATTTCCGCTAAATTTAGGCGAAATAACACATAAAACGCGTGAAAATACGATTTTCTATTGCTTCTAAAGAATTCTATTGTTTTGAAGACAATATAAAGACAATGGCCAATTATCTAGCAATTATTTGACATTTTTGAATTAGGTTTGATGAGAACATTATCTGTACCAATTTCCATGAAGAAATTCAAAGTAGTTTCGAAGTTAGAAATTCAAAGTAGTTTAAAAGGGGGTAGGGCATTTTTTAAAAATAAGTAGCCCACCAATTCGACCTTTCGTTTTTTACTCTCGGTCTAAACACAATGCGTCATAGTTCTTATATGACCGTATTCTCAAAATGGGTATGGTGACGACGACGACGACAAGTCCCACTTGACAAGTGAATTAAATCCTAGATTGACGAACGGAAGACACGAAGCAACGTTTCTTCTACCTCTTGTCAATTTATACCTTTGAGAGTGGAAATAAGTTATTTTTTTAAGTTTTATGGAAAGATTCTAGAAGATTATTGAAGCTTTCTTTTGTCACCTGGTTGAATTAAATCCAGGAAAATTAATGATTTCTGCAAAATTTCCCAAAACAATAGTTTGAAGGACTTATTCTGTGCATTTCTGTGTTTTATATCCAGCGGTGCAGCATTAAGTAGTTGTAACCTTTCATAAGTTGTGTTTTATGCTTTTAAAGCTTAAAAACATATTTGTGTAAACGTGGTGGCAGAAAGCTGTTGTGGCCTCATTTGAGATTCGAAGATTGTATTCGATTGAGCTATTTCTGTAAGTCTTGCCATGTATATCTATGGTTATACAAATATTCGAAAGTCTATTTTGTTATAGTTAGTTTATACTGTATTATATTGTATCTGATGAAAGATACATGTCTAAATTAAGCGTCACCTAGGCATCGTTTGAGCCTTAAAACAGTAGCTAAATGCTTAAGCACCACGAAGCTCAGCATAAATTTACTGACGCTTATATAAAAAACGTGTATGGACTGTGTATTGCCATATATGGTAATACTCATGTGACGTATGGGATGTACGGGGCGGTATGCGATGTCTCTTATCTTGTTTCTCTCTATTTAGCCTTCCAGGTTTATCAGCTGAGGTTCGTGCATTGAGTTTAATGTATGGTTACAACTCCTCAAGTGATACACATTGGAATTACTTATGGCAAGTTTACATGAATAGTGAAGTTGATACAGATAGAAAGATTGTCATGAAAGCATTTGCACAATTTAAAGATAAAGATAAAGTAAAACAGTAAGTCTTTTTCTGTACAAACGAACCTTCGGTATAACGAATTCTCCTTTTTACTTTCCAATTTTTATGCCCCTTGACGCAAAAACCCCATCTATAATCCATCCCTATAACAAACCCTATATAAATATTTTGTTTTTATTCATTCATATTGATAAATCTAATGCTTGAGAATTTCACGAACTCTGTAAAGATATCAAGGATGTGTCCGTAAAAAATTCCCAATTAGCTAGCTAAGTCCAATTCTAACCTTGTAAAGCCCTTCTAATATTTATCTATACTCTGTATTTTTTTCTTCCTATCATCACCCTTTAATTATAGAGAGAAAAACATCAAAACATCTCATCCTCTTAATTACGGTATCTAGGTACACAAAATGCTTACAAATCTTCTTAGCCTTAGCTAGCTAGGTTAGGTTGTCGGTTGTCGGTCGGTACCTATTATTTTTTTTGGTTAAAGTGTCTAGAGGAGGGGTCGCCCTTTATGGAACACTGCAGTGGCATCCCACGTAAGTTTATATTTTTGATTGAGAAGTCACTAAGCGACTTTGTATTTATGTTGAGCCGAAGTCACGTGCCTGCTCCCGTGGGCACACGATGTCGAATAAACGTGGCTATAAAGCAACGCTTGTTGCTCAGCTTAGATAAAAACAATTTCCGATATTGTTGTGCAACAGTTGTACACTTGTCGCACGACAATATTTTTGTTGCGCGACACAAACTTCGTGTTGCAGAACACCGGTTTCCAATACATCGCACAACAGTCGCACAGCTGTTGTACAACTGTTGCTCAACAAAATTTCTTTATTGGAAACCAAGCTTTACGTCAAAACGACGTCGCTATCCTGCACCGTGTGCCTGCAGGGGTGATGACCCAAAAATCATTTCTTAGCCCGTGCATATTTGCATTCAAAAGATTAAATAAAATAGTTAAAATAGTTTAAATAAATAACACTTGATCATAATTACGTTTTTTAGAATTCTTGAGAAATCATTGGATAGAAGTACAATGCGTGTTCAGGATACAATACCTTTATTAGCAAATATAGTTAAAGTGGGTTCGAGAAAACAAGTATGGGATTTTGTTGTGAAAAACTACCAAAAGTTTCGAGACAGGTAGGTGATTAACCCTATTCATGTTAGGCGATTTTGGGCTGTTCATTGCTGGGGAGAGGGGGGGCGGATTCCACCCTGCCATCCCTCTATAATTTCTGAACAACTAATAGATTTAAAATGAAACTATGTAGAGTTATAGTCTATTATAAAAGGAACAAAATATTCTTTGCTGAAGTCAGCATTGTTATGATGACGCCATCAAAATTAATTTTAAATGGCCCATTTTCTTTAAAAACTGTACTTACTTAGAAATTTGATTAAAAGAGTTCTGCACAAACTTTTTCATTCTGTTTGCAGTCTTAGATAAGTATTTTAATGTTCTTTCACATCAATCTCGTTCCCAGGGCTTCTTGCCTCTTCGAAACACGATAGCCACGTTTCTTTGCCGCTCTTCCGTGTTTCAAAAAGGCAACAAGCAGTGGGAACGAGGTTGCTTTCACATAGTTTCCGTATTTTTAGTGAAAATTTTGTTAAGTGTCAAAATTTTAATCCGAAAATCCGAAAAAAAAGCCGATCGAAAAAATCGAGGGAAACGGATTAGTCTCATGATCTAACTGATCAGAATTATTTATTTTGTGATTTCATGCCCACAGCGTCATTACTCCTCGAGATAACCACAATATCAGAAACCAACCAAAAATGTTTGTTTTTTTATTAAAATGAAATGATTACGTCATAACTATTGATTGGATAATGGTATGCTAATGAAACTTTCACCAGTTGTTTATCATCACGAAAGGAATCAGTTGACATTGTTTCTCAACAAAAGCATTACTTTAACATAGGTTATGTTAAAATAATGAGATCGATTATTTACATACGACTTCCCACTTTAAAATAGATGAAGGTAATGATGCATATCTTTTGTTTTACTGGAGGTATGATGTTTAAAATGTGTCAAAATGTGTCAAATAGATTTATATCTAAACTAAGTGAGTTTAGGCATCCTCATCGTTTAATTATCATACCATTATCCAATCAAAAGTTATGACTTAATCATTTTATAAAGATTTGTTTATCATCACGAAAGGAATCAGTTGACATTATTAGTTTTGGCGACAAGATCGATGACGTAACTTTGAAAGAAATGTTGATAGATTTGGCACCCCATACTGGCTAATGACGTCATTTTCGTAAAATAATTTTAACATATTTATCAAAGAAAATTCAAGTATCTTTCAAAATCCGGAAACAGAATATAAAAAAATATTTTTCCAATCAAAAGTTATGACTCCTTAAATGTAGGTACCAAAATTTGAAAAAAAATGCAAATTTAATTTTAATTTTAAATATTTAGCTGACGTCAGCAAATAATTTAACGTGTCCATCATTGTCATAATAATGGCAGAAATAGAAAGTACTTGTGCCAGAGAATATTTTCCAGGAGTTTTATGCTTCTAGCATTAGTAGTTTCTGAGAAAAATAGGAGGAGGTGGCTTTTTTGCCCCTCCCACACCCCCATGCCAAATCTTTATAACAATGTGATAATATATAACACCCCTAGGCCAAAACTTTATAACAATGTAATTAAAAGAATATAAATTTACAGTTCATCCGTGCAATACTATTATAGTATTTTTATTTGAATAGTTTAAAACATTTATTTCTCAAGAATATTTCTATGAAAAAAATCGTTTAATGACACGAGTGTTATTGTTATAATAATAAGAAATAATACAAATATTTATATACACAATAACCCAAACAAACTGGTGAATGCGAGATAATTGAGTTAAAATACGTCATTTCGATTAAAAGTAGTCGGACAAGGTGTTCTCAAGATGGTAGACTCGTTTTTTCACTGAACTAATTGGAATTTTTTCTCAATTGCTGCCGAAGGAGCTCCGAAAATACGAAGAGTGATAGAAGATTGACTTTATTTCTACCAACTCTGACTTATTGCTTATTTATATTTCAGATATGGCGGAGGTTATCAGCTTGGCCAGTTAATGAACGAAGTTGCTGCCGGATTTGCAACATGGAAGGAACGTAAAGAAGTACGAATTTATTTATTCAATTTTTGCGCCAGAGGCCTGAGTTTAAAACCCACATCCTGTCTATCTGTCTGTGTCCGTATTTTTGGAATTGGCATAATTCACCCACGGCCTCGGGAGGTTTTTTGAAAACCGTACTTCCTGTAATAGGTTTAATTTCATACTTGTTTACTTGACAGCTTATGTCAGTCATTCGATGATGTCATAGTGGCGTCTCATTGATGCTCCGAAAATCGTACTTCCCGAAGTTGTTTTATCTTCATACTTGGTCACTTAACAGCTTGTGATTCCATGAGAAATGTGAAGGCATCATGCAGTTATATGATGACGTCATAGTGCTGTCATAGTGATTTTCCGAAAATCGTAGTTCCGGGAGTAGGTTTACATTCATTTGTGGTCACTTGACGGCTTATGCCAAGCAATTGGAAATAATGAAAATTATTTTCATAAACATTTTTGTAAACATATTTAAGAAGCAAAAAAATTTAAAGCCTAGGGGCTTCTAGTTTATCATTACAACGCTTTCTGACATTGACTGTTAAATCTTCTATTAAATAGGTTAAATAGGTTCATATTTTAGATGGGGCGTTTATTGGAAGGCGTTAAAAAATAGAGAGACGTTTATTAACCAGTCGGTTTGCGTTGTGCGTTTGATTCAATAGACCTTTCCCACAAAATGTCAATGATTATTTGACATTTATTTGGTGTCTCCTCGATGTCTGTGTTGTGATAGTTTTGAAAGGATCATGTTCGCGCTCATTTAATGTCCATTTGGTTTGAAAATATGTTTCTTCCCTTGTAGTCTACTTTATTCGCCTAATTAGGGGGGGGACGCTAGTTAGAGAAGGCGCTTATTAATATTTTCCATAAAAAACGGTTCTTTTTGGAGGGGTGGACGCTAATTAGAGGATTTACAGTAAAGGTAATGGTAGTGTAAAATTCGAAACTGATGTTCATTTTTTAAAACAATAAGCAAATTTCCATTCTGCCTAATTAAGCATTTCGGGAATGATCTATTGTTTTTAAGACAATGATTTATTGTTTCTAAGATAATGATCTATTGTTTCTAAGATAATGATGAAGTGTATAAATATGTACTTGAATTAATTTACAGGTTAAAGCATTTTTAAAGAAGCATCCTATTGGAGCAAAAGGATCAAGAACAGAAAAACAAATTCTTGAAAAGATACGTAATAACATCAGAAAACATGCAGAAAGAGAAAAAACCAAAGTAACATCAAATAAAGTAAAAGAATGGTTAGAACAAGAAGACAGACGATGATTTCATTATGGTAACTGTTGAAGAAGGCGATGAATCTGCAAAAATAGAAGAGTTACTGGAGCTGACAGATTGATTGATTTTGTCAGTGTGGCATATCAAGTACCGAAAACGGAGTGGCTCATTTCATAGCAAGGGATTGAGAATATTGATGCGATGGAGTGGCAACTTATAATGTAGTAGTGCGTTTCTAGAAAAGATGGAGAGTTAAAAAAGTAAAACATTTTGCAAATATTATTTAAACATATTTTCCCATGTATTTTTCACTCATGTAGCACATTTATTAACTAAATACAATTTAGACTATTTATATCGTTTCTTGAAAAAATTGAAGTATTTTGTGACACGGCATGATCTCCGCATATTTCCCTATTAGAGGGTGGGCATATTTTTACTAGAAGGGACGGGGTCAGTAAAGAAGAACAAAAGAATTCTGCTAATAAAATAAATATACAAGTGATAGTCACTGGAGAGTTTATTTTGACGGCCCTATTTGATCATTTCGACGGTCCCATTCGGTCATTTGTTCGCTACTCACAATCTTAGTTTTTAGTTTTTCTGTAACTAACTTCGTAATAGGTAAAAGAAGAAAAAAGTAATAGCTAGGCTACGTTCCTATGGTTAACGTTTAGATCGTTGGGCTACATTTCCTACGTTCCAAAAGACGACTAAAAGGACGCTTTAGAACGAATTTAGGCAAAGGAATAATTAATACTACATAATATATGTAGAAAACTAGATTCAGATAAAAATAAGCTATAATAATACAATAGCTACAATTATTCTTCATTTCCACGAACCATGAGAAGTTACTTTTTGATTATTTTGTGAATTTGAATGTCTTCTTCGGTGGACGATCAAACATCTGAGCTGCATGGTTACATATCAAATCATATGCACATTGTAAAGCTTGGTTAATCTACAACAAAAATCATCGAAACAATGTCAACGTCGAAACAACGTCAAAACTACATCGGGGATATTCCAACCGCCACAAATAATTTTTTTCCGATTGTTGACGGATCATTATGGAGCCAATTTGACGAAAAATATTCACTGAACATCAAAGCAGAGAAATTGCTTCACCGTTCCAAGCAAAAATAATTTGTAATTTAAAAGTCGTTCTTGTTGTTTTAAAAATCTGTAGGGTCGTTTAAATAACTGTATATGTAACAAGGGACAGAAAAATAACACAGCTTGTCCCACAAACTCAACATCTGGCGGAAAACGCGGGCGAAATACACCACGCACGGCACTTTTGTACCATGGTGAGCGTCTGTGGAACAGGCTAACATAACAGTAATAAACTAGTATTGTTGATATTTTCTTGAAAAACATTTTATTTTTCAAATATTAATATTATATTATAGGATAATATTTAGAAAAGAAACCAATTGTAATGTCAAGGGACAAATTTCTCTACCTCTTGTCGTTTGTGAACATCCTCTCTTTTACCGGGGGCACCAGTGCCTCTCCAAATAGATGTTCCACCCAAACTGATGGCATGAACGTAGCACGTACTCCCCACAACTAATAAGAAAACAAACAATAACATTCGACCCATCTTTATTTGTTTTTTCCAAGATTGTGTGTATCAATAATTTCGAAGAACTTTTATATCAATTCACAGCGTGAAAGACTGTACAACTCCATATAAGAACTGTGTGTTACCATATATAGCAATACAACATCCATATATGGGAGCTCAGTAGTCTTTCATTACACGCTGACTGATATTAAAATTTTGATTGGTTATCCTTGATTAACTCATTCGACAGTCACCCATAATTAACACTAACAGTCATTTCTTTCTTTCTTCCCAGAGGGCAAAAACTTGTACAAAGTCCGCATTAAAGACAATAGAACAACGTCGTTCGTCGTTGTTCTAGCGTTTTAACTGTGGACTTTGAACAAGTTTTTGTACCCACGGGGTTTTGCATAGTTTTTAGAGGGTTAAAGATAGAAAGGAAATTGTCTCTAACTTGATAACATAACCCCCTTAAAAACTTAATATTAAAGGGATGTTTATAAGAAAAAGTGTGGGACATCAGGAGGTCGTGATGATCATCAAAAGAAAAAGATGGTAAATTCCCACCATATGAATATTATTAGACGTGATTTTCATTTCGTTGGTACTAAAACTATTGCTTATCTAGATTAATCTAGCTTAATGTTTAAGTGTAGATGTTGAATTCCCATATTATATTGTTGTAAATGAGGATGTACTAATGTATGTGTTTCTTTCCTTCATAACCTAATGATATTTAAAACTTTCAAAAATGGGATGGTTACATTACTAAAATATAAGAAAATTATTTTTTAATGCGTTTGTTCATTTGTGTTTGTTCATTAATATGTTCAAGAGATATAAATATAACAGTCAAAATATTGCAAATACCGTTGCAAATAGGGTTGGCCAAAATTTCAAAGTTTCAAGTCTAAAAGATCAGAAGGTGGAAATAGAAGATAGTTTAAAAAATCAGAAGGTGGACATAGAAAACACATAAATCCAATCACTCATCTACACTTGTCGTTATTGAATGAACTAACAAGGATTTACTTTCATTTAGGAAAACCTAAAAGTCTCCGTAAATTGTGATCGTAATATTAGTTATTTTTCAGATTGAAAACAAATAGACTTCCCCTGTTAAATATATTATTTTATGCTTCGATTGCCCTTATTATTTCTTTACGAAAATATATGCTTCTATGAATCACTCGTGAGTGAACATAGTCGGATTGTCTTTCCAAAATTCGTCCAATCGATTTTTGAATGTATTAACTTCTTTGATGTCGACCACTCTTGGCAAGTCGTTCCACGTTTTAATAGATAAATTTGTTTGCATCTCTGTATCTCGCCTTTAGATAATTACAGTAAAGATCTTTGTGAATGATTTACAATCCAGAAACGAAAAAGACCTTCCGATTTGATGTTGTCTAGGATATCATTTATATATAGATGACGATAAGCAATGGTCCTAAAACTGTATCTTGTGGGATATCACTCAAACTGCAGCTGGTATTGACTGCGCTCCATTTACTTTCACGACTTGGCTTCTTCCACATAAGAATTCTTTGTTCCAGTTAGAAACATTCCCCTGTATACCGAATGCATTTAGTTTTCCAAGCAGCCGATGATTACTGTGTCAAACGCCTTGGCAAAGTCGAGGTAGATGGTGTCGACTATGCCATCGTCCGAAATAGTTTTAATGCAATTGATTAGTACTATACAAGAGTTGCGTGGTGGTTGACCTTCCGCTTAGAAAGCCGTACTGTTTTGTTGACAGCAGTAATTTTCGTAATTTGTTCGTAATTTGTTCCTTTACAAAGGACTTTTATTTTACACAGAACTGATGTCAAGCTTATAGGTCGATAGTTAATAGCATTACTTCTTGATCCCTTCTTTAAATTGAAGACATGAATGCCTGTTTCCAATCTTTCAGTATAATGTCGTGTTTAATGGTTAGGTTAAGAAGAAGTGCACACCAGCAACATACGCGAATGTATTTCAACAGGCCCACACGATTTGTTTACATCTAAGTTCGATAATCGCTTAATTACCATTTCACTGTCCGAAATACAGGAATCTGTTCTTTCTTGCTATTGATATATGTCATCTTCTGCCACCACATTTTGTTTTCAGTTTTCTTCTGGTATGTGACCAGAACGCTTTTGAATTGCTTTTGACTGAAGGGCGATTCTCTTCTCAAATAACCTGTTTGACTTACGTAACATTGCTTTGGCCTTATTACTTTAAACGAGCTGCATCTCTGTCACAACGAGTATTGGCGGCCATCCACGTATGATAGTTTTAGTTTGGTTTTTCATTTTCATTTTTGTTTTCATTCGCGATGTTGGCATTTATCGGAAAACTTCACTTCTCCTTCCAGCATGGTTGCCCAGATACTTTTTGTATGGGAACAAAGGTGTTCTTCAAGTCAGTCAGCATGACTTTTAATGAGGGCCACTTGTCTTCAACCGACGTTTCTCCATCAATTTCCATATATTCTCTTGCCCAATTGGAATACATTCGATTATTTCTCATGGTCTCATAATCACCCTTTGCAAAGAGAGGGTGATGCACCTGCATTGACTCATCGGTTAGAATCAAGTCTAGCAAGGGGGGATCATCATTACCACGTCTGAGAGTTGCATGCTCTACATATTGATTAATGTACGAATCTCGAACTGTTTCAACGAATGTTGCTTCAACACTATCTTCACCATGCGGAGTAGTCCATGATGACCAGTTTATATATGTTTTAAGTTGAAGTCTCCTACGATATATCTATGGCTGTATTTCTACTTTGATATATACTTAAGCAGTCGATTCTATTTTTCATCGTACTGATCTGATGTTTCTGATGGTGTCGGACTTCTATAACAGCATCCAAACAGTAATACATCGCGTTAACGTATTTTCAAAAGATATACTTCTACAAAGGTCAAATAAGAATCCATATGACTGATTGATTTATCGAGTGCGCCGTTGGAATAAACTGCCATGACTCTACCGATATCGGTATCAAGATTCACCGGATGTAACAAATAACCAAGGATATCGAAATCCATCATGGAGGGTTCTTTGAAATTTTTGGGTTTAACTTCGCTTACTGCGACAATCAGTGGTTTATGTTCCTTAAGTCGCTCTCTACGAGATTTTGATGTATTCTGCATTAATACAGATTTTTCACCCTTGATACGGAAGGTTGTGCTCTTTATATATTTGCTTTATTAATGAGATTTTTGATACGCGACGTGTCACCTGAGGAGATGGATTCGACGCCGTAAAGTTCATTGATATCGCGGATGATGTTCGTTGCTAACCTTGCTTTGCGAAAAGATTCAAGAGCGCAGTTTACATATAAATACTGTGCAGCCTTGAAAGTTACAGCTTTTCCTATTCTGAATTTGCCTTTGCAATCACTTTTTCGCACTTTTACAATTTGCTGTACTCCGTTTTGACAGAATATATTATCTACTATATACAATTGTATCCTCTTTCACAAATGTGGAATACTTATGTTTTCTACTTCTTTTATTCGTATCATTGCTATCTTTATTAAGTTCAAAGCTTTGTATTATTGTTGGATTTGTTTCGGAAACTTTTTCAGTTGCAGTCCGTGACGAACACTGGATTACTGCTTCAGGACCTTCTTTAGGCGCAATCAGGTTTTTGGCGTGCCCTTTGCTTTCCGTACATATTTGGAATCTTCATCTTCTTTACTATTATTATCTCTTGCTTTTTTGTGATCACTGTTTTATCAATTATCTCTCCGCTATAGTATAGTCACCAGTAACACTTAGTTCCTGGAATTATTCTTGATCTTTTAAATATCTTAGATTACCCATGATCTTATGTTTGTCTTCCTCACATTTTAATACTATCATGATGGGTCTTTTTTTGCTTCATTCGGCTTTTCCTATTCTAAAAGTGTATCTGAATGCCGTAGGTGATTTAATTATTTGATGAAATGAATTTACATGCGCTTCATCATTTGTTTTTGCTTCCTTTTTATTCTCACAATTTGCTTTATTGACTCCATGGAGTATTGTGTTGCATGATCGCAGCTTCTTATCACTTTCTTCCGCCAGTTCTTGGTTTCTAGCTTGTTTCATTATTTCGCCGAAGTTTGTGGTTTCTGTTGGAGTACGAGATCCTCTAATGCTTGAGTATTTTTTACTGTTTCAGCATATGACTTGTTTTTTTTCATGACTTGGTCAAGCTTTGTTTCGATCTGTTTGTTATTTTCATGAACTTCTTTTAGTATAGACTCCTTTATTGTTTTCTCAATCTGGTCAAACTTGTCTTTCATAAACTCTTCAAGTTTTGACAATGCATCATAGTCTGGATTTCCAGCCTTTATTTTGTTGTTCGTCAAGTTGTAGATTGCTAATATCGTTGTTTAAGTTTACTTCTTTTTCATTGAAGTTTTGCATTGATTCTTCGTATTGTTTTATCTCCATTTGAAGTTGAACGATTTCTGCTTTATTTACTAATTTAGTCTGGTTTTATTTCGGTATGAAGACTGTTTAATTTGGTAGACAACTTTTAACTTTTTCTTTTTTATATTCTTCGTTTCCTTGCTTAATTCAATAATCTTTAAATAACTTTCATCTGTTCTAACTCCCGTTACAAGAGGACTTAGGAACGTCAACGCAATTTCGTAAGAAATAATTGAGTTTGATATAATGATAGTTGCGTATATCTATAGTATACTAGCCGTTTGCATTCTCCACATTCAAACTTGTACTGATCTCCATCTAGAATACATGTAGCTATTAGACGTACAAACCATGATTTTGTCGATATCTGAATGAAAGTTATATGGATGTCACCATCCATTCCACCGCAGCTATTATTATTGTTTTTCAATACTAATGGTGGGAAATGATCAACCATTTTTAAGAAAATTATTTCAGACTGAAGATATTCTAGATGGAAATTTCTTGTGCTACAAGATGTGTCTGTTCGGGACAGGCAAATAAAGCAGCCAGCGTAAAATCCGAATATTATTCCGTCTATCTCCATTTAGGGACTGCGTATATGTATTGTCATTCGATAGACTTTCTTATATGGCTGTGAGAGACTTGGGCCATGAAGAAGGATCTACAAGACCGACTTGATGGTACCTATACTCGCTTACTAATAAGAATACATCCTATTGCTGTCCAATCAAGGGAAGAAGAAAGTTCAAATAAATCGATTGCATTGCTAGAGACACAAAGCAAAACACTGTTGGACCTACCAAATCAGATAGTGGCCAAAGACCACGGCTAAGTAAGTAATCTTGAATGTAAGGTAAGAAAAGTAGGTTTTGATATTAATTTGTATGTTCGCTAAAAAAAGACCATAGGACATGGCAAAAACAATAGTGAGATCTCAAGTTATTTCGACGTTAATTCGACGTCGTGTGCCTATTGGGCATTTATTGGAGGTGTTAGCACACCTAAACATACCGTCGTTAACATACCATAGAGGCTCTATATATAACCTTATTTAGTCATGCCTCGCACACGTAGCTATACTTAAGAACATAAAAAGAAGCTTCGCAAGGGCTTGAAGTGGTTTCAAGTGGATAAGGTTTAAATTCTGTGTAGCTAGGTCACGAACACACATCCATCATTAAAAAAATATCTGATACAAATATTTCCTCCATTTTCACTTTTTAAAATGCAAGTTCATGTAATAATTTATTCATTCGAAATAGCATATGTTTGAAAGGAAGTTCGAAATAGCGAGTATCCGAATTAGTGGATATTCCCAATAGACCTGTTCACAAATACATAAATACGAGTCATTACTTGTTTAAAGTTGCTCAAAGTACAAAACGGGAATATATCCATTAGCATACCAAACTATAACCGTTCATTATGCCATGAACCTATAAACCTAAGCCATAACCAATACAAAACCATAAACATACCATTAATCTATAAACTTATAAATCATATCCAAACCATAAACCTAAACCATAACCACATCCTAAACTAATCCATAGGCCTATAAAACCTAAATCATACCATAAGTTTTTAATCCATAACATAAAATAACCGCATAACCACAACTATGCCAAACTATAACCGTCCAAACCACTATAAACCTATAAACATATAAGTCTTAACCAGGAAGAAAACATTTTTGGGGGAATATATACATTTGTTGGTCTGTAAAATATCAATTTTCATTTTTTCAAAACTACTTGAACAATCTGGTCTGTAAAATGTTACTTCAGATGGCGGTACACAGACGGTGGACGGTAGACACAAACGGTGGCACGGTACGCGGTGGGAAGATGAACGGTGGATTTCACCAACGCCTTCAATTTTTTTATATTTCTTCAAAAGAGAAGCGATGTAATTGGTTTCTTTATACCAAAGATTCGATTACAAATCATTCGACATACCAGCAGTATGTAGGTATATTAACCCTACTTAGACCGAGTTTTTAAAATATTTTTTTGACCGGGGAAGAGTTACCGTAAAACTCCAAATATAATCCCCCTCCGTATATATGCCTACCAATATATGCTAGCACACAAATCGTTCCATGTATAGGACCCCTCCTCCCGTCATATGTCCACTAATATATGCTAGCACACAAACCGTTCCATGTATAAGACCCCTCCTCCCGTTATTAGCCCATGGGCCTATACAAGGAGAAAAACGCCACTCTCTCTAATTTATATTTCTCTTAATTTTTGCCGCTCATGACGTACAAATCATTTATGTACTTTCCCGCCCTGTAGGTTATATATACAATGTAGTTATATGCCTTCTCCACTGATCCAAGTGCCTTCTGGTGCTTTTCTTTTGTTGTAGACTAATAGTTGATATATTAATTGTTATATGTACGGTATTTTAATGTGAGTTTTGTTTTCTTTGAAACTTGACACAAAATTTAGTCCATGTATAATAATAATACCATTCTTATACAAACAATTTTACATAAAAATATTGGCAACATTTTTCTGATGACGTCATTTTCTCTGTATTGGCCATTGCAATTTTGGGTAAAACTGGTAACTATATTTCTCTTTAGGGAAAGTAATGAAGCTTGTAAGCCTATTATTGGCAGATCCATTTGTGCTTGATTTCTTCTGTTTATCCCTGGAACGCGATGAGGCGCCAAAATCGTAAATAATATTTCAATAATTTCTTTAGGTGGTTTCAAGAAGTGACCAATAGAATACGAACTAAATTTCGGTAGCAAACCTAAAGACACAAAAAATCGAATATGTTATAAGAGCCTGGGTACTAGGCTGCTATGAACAGCAGAATTTGTCGAGTTTGCAAAAAGACCCAAGATCCTAAGTCTTAAGTCTAGTCGGATAAACCTCTGAGATAAACCTCAAGGGACATCTAGTGGTCATTTTCCGTATTTACGTTTTACTTGTGACTTGTATTGCTTGTTGAAATTCATAAAATGTCTTATAATTTATGCGATCGGTTGTAGATAAGGTGACTATAGTAGTTAGTTTAGAATCTGTAACAAACAACTACGTTTGAAAAATAATAAGAATGATGCCTTTATCGCGTACCTTGCGCGAGTGCCCAACCTCGTTCCCAGGAGAAGCCCTGGAAACGAGGTTGGCGAGTGCCTTATCGGATTACTCGTTATCACTCAAATGTAAGTTTTCATAATTAAAGAGCCTTTTTGTAAACCACTCCCTAATCCTCTGACCACAAGCATCTAATATCATGATCAAAGCAGAAAAGAATTACATTCCTCACACCCGACCATAAACATTACAAATACCAAACCGGGTGGATAGCAATTTATTTATAAAGTAGCATCTTTGTTTACAAAGAAAGTAATTGAGTGTGTACCCAATTTATTCGAATAAACAACCTTACTGAATTAAATTAAATCGCCTCTATTTAAAGTTAGAAGATTTAATAAACGCTCCTCTTGAATAAACGCCCCTATTAACCCATTTTTGAAAATCCCACACCCGGGGAAGGGACTGGTTGGGTAAAATCTGCTTGGATAATACAACGAACTTGAAACTATCCACGAATATACTTTGATCTATTTGGAACACTTATTAATGATGTGCTACTTTCGAATGATATACCAAATACTTTGTATTTATTTATTCATCCACTGAGTAAGATTAGAAAAGAAGTATATTCGTGGAAAGTTTCAAGTTTATTGCATCACCCAAACAGATTTTACGAAGTAGCAAAGTAGCGCATTATCATTCGGTAAAATAAAATTATCATTCGGTAAATTTTTATTATCATTCGCTAATTAAAAAATATATGATCAAACCAATTTTCGGGTTACGTAAAAATGTAACTATATAGCCTCGGTTCTGTTTCAATTCGGTGTAGCTGCTTCATGAACTCACTGTGCGACCAGTTTACAAAGATGAAAGATGTTTATGAACATTACACTTAATTATCTGAACATCATATAGGAAGGTGGAAAGCATGATAATGGTAAAGAATTCCACAATTCAGATGTGTGATTGATTCAATTCATCTGCTGAGAATAAATACGCTGATTGGAAACCGGCTTTTAAATATGATGAGCGTTGTTTTTAATGGAAAGATCAGTGATGATTTTCACTATGTTTTATACATATCTATTGTGATATCGTATTATCTTAGTCTCTGAAGGTACGAAATTACCATATCTACCGCGACGATCTTTTGAAATGTCAATGACGAAATCGATGAAGCTCAATATTTGACAAATTAAAGTTGAGCTGATTGAGATTTAAAGGTTAATCTTCGATTCTTTCATGATAAGAACAAAGAGCTTGTGCTAACTGAGGGGTTGTTTACATAAACAAATCTCGTACCGATATGAGTTCTTGGTGGTTTGAAAATCACTTTATCACATACCAGTCTCTACCCGAATCTTTATAAGTGTTTACATGCTACGGGCGATATGAAACTCGTACGCGGTACGAATCTCATAACTGTCTGGCAGATAGGTATGAGATTTTGTACGCGTATGAGATTTACATGTAAACAAAACGAACCGATATGAAAATGATTGGGCCTTTGTTCTAAAGTGTTAACGCATGTGCAAATGATATTTTCCTTTTAATAATTGATCAATTATTTTTAATAAGCGACGTGGAAACATTCGTGTAAAATAAAATATTCTCATGCCATTATGAGTTTCATGCCGGCACGAGATCATAACGGATGCTCCATGTAAACAACCCCAGAGTAAAATCTTCTTTCTCTTTTGCGTTTTGATGTGTACGCGACAACATCGTTTTGTTTTATTTTGTTAATTGTATAGTGAATAACACGTGTGTCACGTAAAAACGAAGACGCTAGAACAACGTTATCAACAATATTTATATTTCATGCCGATATCTCGGATGAATAAAACGATATATCGCTTAGGCGAGATGACTCGCTGGCCATATAAATATGACTGTAGAAATAGAGATGAGCCGGAATATCAAGGGGAAATGTTGACGGGGCTATAACACGAAAAATAATACATCAACGAAGAGGTTTTTTTCAGATAGAAAAAAAACCGAATTCTCATTGCAAATTTCTAAACATAATCAAATTTACGTTTTAATTACGAGTGTTATTAAAGAACCCCTCAAAGGTGTTGATTGCAAAAAATCAAACAAGTCTGTACGCATAACGTTAGACTTGCAGCCCATGTAAACCGAACCTTATTTATGGGGTAATGTAAACCGGACTAAATTTACGGCGGCAATCTTGAGGCGAAACATGGACTTGACAAACTTGGACAAAGTCACGTGACCTCATCACCTACGCTCTAGCACCTTGTAGTCAAGATCTCCAGGGGGATGAAGCGAAAAAGATAGAAGCGATGAACGTACACAAGGAAGTTACAAACAAGAAACCTAGATTAAATGGAACTACTATGATTTAAAATACTGTAGCAACATGTTGTTGCTTAAAGGTATGGTGTAGTTATTACTTTTGTT
>JAULBZ010001103.1:0-22494 GCA_032360805.1 Neoturris breviconis | reverse complement strand
AAATCTATGGAGAAGAGTACTGAGTCAACAATCTTATAATTGATTGGTTTGTTCGTTTGGTTTGTTCGAGGATCCATCGCTTAATAAAGCAGTGTTGTTTCATTGTTGTTGGATTTAGTAAAATTTAGTATCATTAAATCTACAAAAAAAAAACAGTTTTAAAATAAATTTTGAGATTGTAATCTGCCGTATCAAATAAGGGGGTGGGGGTAGGAAAAAACGGGGAGTGGAGATTCTTCTTAATTTATTAAGCAGGGGTGTAGAATAAGCGATGCGGGTTGCAAATGCTAAATAAACATATAACAATGGTACCGCTATCTGCAGGTTTATGTAGCAGGCAATTGTTTAAGGATCAGTATAATTTATTCTAACTTTACGTTATTTTTAACGTGTATTTTAGCTTTTTAGAGAGTTGACAGTTTTAGGGAGTTAGAATAAGAGCGGGCAGGTGGGGGGTGAAATAATTTCCAAAAATTAATAAGCGTCTCCCCTAACATGAGCAGTTACTCAGTGGGCAAAAACCTGTAAAGATGGTAGGACAACGCCAAACGACATTGTTCTAACGTGCTGACTTTGAGCAAGTTTTTACTCATTAAGTAACGTATACAAAAGACATTACAGCTATCATAATAAAGTTTACGAAGTTGATAAATTATTTCTGTTGTAAAAGCAATCTCGCCGGCAAAAACCTGTTCAAAATCAGCAAAACAACGCTAACGTTAAAACAACGCTCACAGAAAGTTGTTCTAACATAACTTTGCTGACTTTGAGCAGGTTTTTGCCAACTAGGAAGATGGCGGTGGGAATTTTATTTGGTAAAACGTTTTGATTCATTTCAGATTGATAGTTTATTAATAGTATTAAAAATAGCGCTGTATGTAGGAGATCTTTTAGTCTGTTCACAATGTTACTTCATTACTTGGATATCATTTTAACTTAATTTCATTTAAGATGTCTTTCTTGGTAATTCTATCATTGTCTTTTGAATAATTCGCTTAGTTTGTATGACCTACTTATTCAATTTGTAATCCTTAACATTTGCATCCCTGCCAGCACGCGACGTCTTATCAACGTCGAAAAGACGTTGTTTTGATAATTCCGATCGGTATAGATATGTAGCCTGATGTTTTTTGTCATTTCGGTCTGTAAATCTAGTCTCGGATATTTTCAGTAAGTCTTTATATATCAAGCCTCAAACGTTTGTTAGATAATTCTGATCTGTGTATCTAGTCCCAATTTCAGTCTATATATCTAGCCTCAAATGTTTTAGGTAATTCCGGTCATATCTAGCTTGAAATTTTTATAACTACAGTCTGTAAATCGAGTCTCAGATATTTTAGGTAGGTCTGTATATCTAGCCTCAAATGTGTTTTAGGTTTGTGTATCTAGTTCCAAACTTTTGTTAGATAACTCTGTCAACTTTGGTAGTTTTGGTCTGGTCTGTATTTCTAGCCTCAAATATTTTTAGGTATATTTTTTAGACATTTCCGTTTATTTACATTTTCATGCTGTAACGTAAGCTTGTTTTCATATTTATATAAACCAATTAGAAGACGTTAATCTCAACTAGATTATTATTTTATCATATAATAGCCTGTATTATATCCATCATCTTTATAATCAGTCGAACATGTTACAAATTCATGACAAAATATGGCCTACTTCCCTGCTGCTTCGCAACGTTTTATTAACGTCGAAAAGCCGTTATTTTGACGTCACGATGTCTGAACGACGCCATATCAACGTTGATATGACTTCGTGTTCCAACTATGCTATTGCATGTACAGAATACCTTCAAATCCATGCTCTGTTTCATCAATTTCTTAGAACCTACTATTTTCTAGCCTAAACACAATCCTTAAAATGGATTTGATTTAAATTATATTTTGGACTAAGGCTAGTGAGGCTAGTGAAAAAAAGTTCTCTCAGATTATATAGAGTGCATTTACTGCGTTCGTTCTATAAACATAGGTGAATTCTACAAAGTACGCTTATAGTTTGATACAAGCGAAGCGTTATCGAATTCGTTTAAGGATCATGCAATACGTATATGGTAATACTGCGTTCGTATACGCATTCAATACACAGTGGGCACGAAATTTTGTTCAAAGTCCGCAGCAAAGATGTTAGAACAACAACAGAATGAGGTTTGGTAGTTCAGTTTGTGAATGTTAATTTTCTTGGAGACAGAATCGAGATTTACCTAGGCTAGTACTCCTTCTCTCCCTGGTATTGGAGAGTTCCAGTAACTTACTTCCGTTGTCCCAATTATTACACTAACAGATTCCGAAATTAACTCCAGTCTACGTGCTTTAGTCCGTGGGGTTGTTTATTTTCTTGTGTTGTTTTTTATGGCATTTTCCTCACACTTAGCTAGAAATACACGTGAACTGATATGTGCATGCGCATAAAGCTAATGCTTTTATTTTATCATAGTCTTGTGGCTACGATTGTATTTACACCAAAATGCAATTGACGCTATAACGTGGTGTGCACACGTACACACATGGTTATTACAACCTCTATTCCTCCCCAGGAGAGAGTAAACACATTTTTGAGGTTCGAAAGGAATGTGGACAAAATAATTTAGATACATAAGTACTCGTGCGAATGCAAGTAGGATTCAATAGATCTTTTCACAAAATAATGAAAACAAGGCGTTGGTTTCAAAGTAGAAACTTTTCTTACTTCGTTTTCAGTATTTTATGAAAAGATCGATCATACATGTAGACTGTATGTTACTCATTCACATTACAATTGGAATCAACGTACACGAAAGTTACGTTAGGTATAATAATCAACGTGAAAATGTTGTGTTTGCAGTTTGAGCAGTTCAATATGCTGCATTTAACTTTCAACATACGAAATTGAGTAGGATTGTTCAACAGGAACGATCTTCTATTGGATTGGCTTATTCCTATCGAAGGAACCAATGTATTGCAAGCTCGTTGACATAGCACACTCTGGTATAGTTAAATTAGCATTTTTTTATATTTTAGAGAAAAATAATTTAGAATATCGTCGTCAACAGCAACATGTCAACAGATACGAAAACAAAAACAAAATTATCAAAATCGATCTCAGGTTTATTTGGAGGGTTTCACAGAAAAAGTAAACGTGGAAGAGATAGCGATAAATTATCTGGTAACAGCTCGCTTGAAACAGAAGGTAGTGGAAAGAAGAATGGATTAAAGATAAAAGAAGATGTACCAGTGACCAATCACAATGGTGTCTCAGTAACCAATCAGAACAATGTCTCAGTTACCAATCAAAACAACGTTTCAAATGATTCAAAGACAAAACATAATAATAATATTCACACTAATATAAATACATCACAAAGTGTTGTTCATAATACGAAGCACAGTACGGACAATAATACAGACCGTAATAACACGGACAATAATACAGACCGTAATAACTCGGATAATAGTACGGATAGTACGGAGAATAGTACTAGTCATAAAACTTATAATATTGATCATGGCACTGATCGTAAAAATGTTGAATATAATCCCCTCCTTGCGATAAACCTGATCAATAACAACTCAAAAACTGTTATTTTAAATACTTTTAAGAACACCTTTGATTCACATTCATCACCGAGTACACCAACACAGAGTAGGTCGAATAATCAAGACAGAACGAGTGATCGAGACAAATCGACCGATCAAGAAAGAACGAAAACATTCACGAAAAATAGTTATACATCGCAAAATAGACATTTTAAAAAAACTGAAGCATTTAATTTTCCACGTGTTGAAAACCATAAATTAACCCAGCTTTCGAGCATAACGGTTTCGAACGTTCATAGTAAAACAATACCTCTAAACGTGGCAAGTACTACGCGTGCGCCTAAATTGAAATCAGCACAAGTAGAACATATAATGGATAGCTCACCGTTGAAACACACAGCTATTAAAAACAACAAGAGGAAGAAGAAATACTCTCTTGATAACTTTGATGTCACTATTACATTAGGTTAGTATGATTATTAACTTATTGTGATCCATATAGATTAGTCACAAATACATGAAAACGAGATGTTGGCTCCTTAAAGTATAAGCTAGTGATTATTTCTCAATGAATGTTACTCTGAAGTTTAAATTGTCACGTGGAAAATGACCGACATATTAACGTATGAATCTAGTTATTTTCCAATGGTAGACACAGTATCTACAATATGTTTTGTCTTTTATTTTTTTATTATTTATGTATTGTTAAAGTATTTGATTTATTACCCTTCCGATGATTCACATTAAGCAATGATACACAAAGATCAGTTCCACAGTTCGAATAATATCATCCAGTAGAACATCAATTATTAGACCAACCCCAATAATCCACGTCAAGTACACCTCGGTTTGGCATCATAAAGACGTCACGACGTCAAAACGACGTCTTTTTTACGTTAATAAAATGGCGCGTGCTATTAGATCCAATCCTCGTGCTTCTTTATATGTTGATCACATTCACAGGGCAAAAGACTACCGTATAACTCTATATGGCAATACACAGCTGTGATTGATTTTAGGTACGGGTACGTTTGGTCGTGTATTTCTTGCTGAAGAACGTAATAGTGATGGCGTATATGCCATAAAGATTATGAGAATGAAAGATATCATAAAATTGAATCAAGTTGAACATGTAAACAGTGAGAGAGAAGTGTTACAGTGCACACAACATCCGTTCATCGTCAAAAGGTAAGAAATTAAGACAACAATGGATGGACATTAATTTGCTAACCTTTTGTTTTTATTTATATTTCTTTACGTTATTTAAATTGGCATATTCCCTTCAACTACACAATGGGTGTACCAGTGGTCAAACGTGTATCTTCAACTACACAATGGGTGTATTAGTGGTCAAACGTATATCTTCAACTACGCCATGGTTGTACCCGTGGTCAAACGTGTATCTTCAACTACACAATGGGTGTATTAGTGGTCAAACGTGTGTCTTCAACTACGCAATGGGTGTACCCAATGGTCAAACGCATATCTTCAACTACACAATGGGTGTATTAGTGGTCAAACGCATATCTTCAACTACACAATGAGTAATGAGTGTATTAGTGGTCAAACGCATATCTTCAACTACACAATGGGTGTACCCGTGGTCAAAGGTGTATCTTCAACTACAAAATGGGTGTACACGTGGTCAAACACGTATCTTCAACTACAAAATGGGTGCACACTGGTATAAATGTGTATTATATGACCTTCTAATGTTGCCAATATTATTTTTATGTGCCCACATGATAGTTCTATTTACAAATACATGAAAATGAGGCGTTGGCTGTTCAAAGAAGAAACTTGTTGTAATGCAATAACTTCCTTTTTTTTTTGCAGTCTCTGCACAAGAAGGAAGTTATTGCATTGCAACAAGTTTGTACGTAGAGTAGCCAACACCTCGTTTTCATGTATTTGTGAATAGGTCTAGGTTGAGGTTCGGAAATCCCGAGTTAAGAAAACCGAGTTACGGGCCCGGGTTACGAATATGACGTCATAACCCGAGTTATCTAACTTTTCGTAACTCGGGATTTATGTAACATCCTTCTCCTCAGTTTCATTTTTGAATTTGATTAAATTTTGTGTCTTTAGCTAAACCTGTCAAAATTTGATTTTTTTATTTTTTAGTTACTGGATGTTTCGAGACGAGAGGTGTTTATACATGCTACTGGAATATGTACCTGGCGGTGAACTCTTTACATATTTAAAAAATGAAGGGAAATTTTCTGCAAGCGATGCAATATTTTATGTATCTGAAATCATTAGTGTACTTGGTTATCTCCACGAGAAAGATATCGTGTATAGAGATTTAAAACCAGAGAATTTGTTAGTAGATACAGATGGACACTTAAAATTTACTGATTTTGGATTTTCAAAGATTTTGCAGTGCACGTAAGTTTCTACGTGGAGGCACCGTGGTCAAACGACTTAAGAATAACGTTTAACACTTTTGTAACGTTTACCTGTATTATATTTTACAGTCAATCTTTTGTTATTTTTCATCTTTTTAGGTGGTAGTCCCAGTAATTTATTTTTTCGAATTTTATTAACATAACCCCCTTAAATTAAAGCAAACTTTATAAGCATACGTAAATCTGGAATATCAGGGTGCCGTAAATGTTATAAAATATTCATTAAAGGTATTCTGCTCTCGTTTGACCCAGATTTGCTCTCGTTTGACCCAGATTACTAACTAACATTCCTGCACAAAATCCTGCACAAAATCCTGCACAAAATAAAAAGAAAGTTATTACATTTTAATATTTTTTACTTTGAGCAACCAACGCCTTGCTTCATGTATTTGTGAATAGGTCTAAAATACATGACGTTGGAACAACGTTAAAACAACGCCACGACGTTGTTTCGACGTTGTTCTGGCGTCAACAATCTGTTTACAATTTATTAAAGGCGGATTTCCACTAGGCGGATTCATTCACACGAATTCTAAATGAAGCTATTATATATTGGTTGAAAGCAACCAATGTAATGGCTTTATTTAGAATTTGTGCGAAAGAATTCGCCTAGTGGAAATCCGCCTTAACAATCATTATTTTGTTTCTTATGTCAAAAACACTTTTCTCTGACTTATTTTTATAACATAACCCCCTTACAAATTAATTTTTTATTTATATAAAAATTTATAATATCAGGAGGTACTGACCGTCTAGAAAGAATGAATATTTGTATGGCTGGATTCCTTCTTACATCCAATCAACTCCCGATCGTTGCTTAGGTACTCTTCCAAAGGTCTCTAGCAAAAACCCATACTTGTTTTCCACATATAGCTAGTCACGTGTTTTTTCCTAGGACTTGGACCCTATGTGGAACACCAGAATATTTATCGCCAGAAGCTATCCAAGGAAAAGGTCATGACACTACGTGTGATTGGTGGGCCCTGGGTATACTGACGTATGAGATGCTAGTAGGGTAAGAAAATAATTAATTAATATACAAAAACAAGTTTCATTTTTCCACATCGTGAAACATCAAACGACGTTGTTCTAGCGTCTTTACTGCTGACTTTGAACAAGTTTCTCACCACTGGATTTTGCTGTAGTTTCCGCAAATACAATGTAGGCTTCGGTAAATATATTAACTCGGGTGTGATCGTTTTATAGCAGCAAGGATATATATTTTGTTTAGAGAGGCACCATTTGTTGATGATCATCCATTTGGATTATATGAAAAGATTTTAGCGTGTCAGATTATTTGGCCATCATATCTCAAAGGTACAGAACAACAGTAAGTGACCTTTGTTATAGTTATAGTTATAGGCCTACATTTTAGAGATTGCAGATCATAGAAGCCCCCTTCATAACTTTTATGAATAAAACAATGCTGTATTGTTTGAAACTTTCCATAACTTAAGAAAACCTTAAGAAAACACTGAATTAACCCTCTTTAAGATAGGGGGGCACAAAGGTCCCCTCCCCCCCTACCATACTTTTATGCATAACTTCTGTACAAATGGCTATTACGGCTTGAAATGTTGAGACTTTTCCTATAATCTATCTAGGATAATTTTGAAGAAAAATAAAATAGTAATTAGGGATAATTTTCCCTTAGCAACCAAATTTTTGGCAGATGGTAGTTTTTCTTTGCACCACCTGTTTGACTCTGATGACGTCATCATAAGTAATGACGTCATCAAAAACATAATTATGCCAAAGTTTTGTTTATGTGTTGGACTAACTTTCTGGAATGTTCCAACATTATAGTATAGCATGTTCCCATCGAAAGTTGTGGAGGGGAGCACTTTGTGCCCCCCTCATCAACTCAGAGCCCTCAAAGGCCATACTGAATACGGTTAAAATTTTAGCCTAATTATTATTAGGAGAAAGCATTTATTGTCAAAAAATTGCTAGTAAGTTTTTTTAAACTATCTGCCAATTTTGGTTGCTAAAATTATTCCTAGTTACCAAAATTATTTTATTTTACCAAATGATCTAAAATAAATCACAGAAAATCTCCTAATATTACTAACCATATAAGCCATTAAGTTAGAAGGTTTGAAAGATGCACCTGAAATCTGCATGGGAGAGGGGACTGGGGTGAACGATGCCCCTCACCCCTTTCCTCTTATACCTTTTGAAATAATTAATATATTATCCATGATTATTTTTCGTCCTGCATTAATTTTGATGACGTCATCAAAACACGTGGTGTAAAAATAGTTTAGGTAAAAATATGTGTGAAATATTCTTTTCAATTCTGTTTTACCGCCTGTCCAAATTTTAGTTGCTAAGGAAAAATGAACCTTACTTGCCAATAAAATATTTCTAAATGTTATATGTAAACTCACACTTTTATACCAGTAACCATTGGTAACAAAGTATGGCAGGGAGACAAGTTATCCACACCCCACTCAACACCGAAAAGAGTAAGAGGGTAAAACTAAAAATTAATATTTTGCAGGGTCGATCCTAGTGGGCACACAACGTCGTGCTGTGTGCCGGCAGGGATATAGTCTATATAGCGGACATAGGCTAATCATGAGCTGATCAGATCTAGTTAAATCTCTTGCAAGGAAACCTCGACATAGCGGACACTTCTTAGAGAACACCCGCTTGTTAAACGTTCCGAATGATGGAAAGTCGTCTCTAAATCCGTTTAAAAGTTGATTATTACTTAAAATAGAAGGAAGTATTACTGTGAATTGTGTCTACATTTTATAAGACGTTTATTTATAAGGATAAGTAGATGATGGAGTAGTTATAGATTGTCTAATAATACAAGGAATGCTGCTGCTAAACTGGCTAGTATGACGTGAAAGTTAATCCGATTACAGACGTCTTCGCAACGGACTATATACGGCCATATATGGCAATAGCTGATTGTTTACGTTATGATAGTCACCAAATTAGGTATTATTTTGGTAATTTTAACGAAACCGAGAATAGTGCTACAATCATGGGCATAAATATGGAAACAAAGTAAAATTCGTGCGAAAATACGGACTTTTAGCTTAGACAAAAAGCCTTAAATTTTGATTAGCAAGTCGAACTGCCCGAGAATTTGACCTCAATAAGTCTCTGAGGTAAATCTGGGTCGAATTAAAAATGATATAATCTGTTGGTTAAATGAAATCTGTAACGAAGGGTGTTGTATTAACGAGCTTTCTATTGATTGGTTACCTTGCTAAGATATCGTTAATTGGTAATAGGTTGAGATCATTACTTACAGTACAACCCCGACTCACTGAAAGGAGAGTTCGAAAAAATTAAAATCAGGGGTTTTGCTTGAAGGGACCTTAAAAACCTCAGAAAATCAAACAATAGAAGTTCGGAAAATCCAGGAAACGCTATAAGAGTTTCTTAAGAGAAATCCAAGAGACTAAGAAAATAATTTAAAAATGAGGGAATTCAAAAAATACCGTGTTCAAAAAATCGGGATAGTGGCTACTGCATTACAATCTATTCCTGCTGACGAGCAAATTATGCCATTATATAAAGAAACAACTTAATTGATGTGTGATTTATGGCATAAGAATTCCGCATCAATGTCACCTATTACGATAGTTTCCTATAGTTACAATAGTTACCTAGTTACTATGGAAAGCAGTAGTTCATGAAAGAAGCCGTTGTGGACACGTACGTATTATTGCGTTATTAAAATTACTACAAGATAGTGTTATCTTCTGATCTTATCTTCGTGTACAGGGCCAATATCTATTAAACAATATTTAATACCTACCTAGCTACGTCATATACCCTAAATAGATTTTACAGATTTTAGAAAGCAACGACATTTCATTTTTGTTCTCATATTTGGAATCTGCGTTAAATTTGGACTAATTTTTAGCCTAACACTGGAATGCTACTATTTCCTAAGCTGTCACGTTGTGAACGTTGTTCTAACGTTATTTTGCTGACTTTGAACAGGTTTTTGCCGGCTGGGCAAGAGTTAAACTTTTTTAAAAAAAGTATAAAATTAAAAGTTTTAAAATACAATTTCACCGAAGCCTAAAGGTTAACAATAGAACTTTTCAAAAAATAATGAAAACGAGACGTTGATTAATCAAAGTAAAACTTGCTGCAATGCAATAACCTTTTGTGGTCCCTGCAAAAAAAGAAAGTTATTGCATTGCAATAAGTTCTACCTTGAGCAATCAACACCTTATACTCTTTTGTGAAATAGTTCTCCAACCATGTCCATTTGTATTTGCAAAAACCGAAAAAGTGTCAACTTCAAAATATTGGAGCAATAAAATGGACCAATACCATTTTAAATGAGGAAAGGTCCACGAAACAAAAAATTAATGGTTCGTCAAAAATCTACAAGCCCTCATATAAATATTTGAGACGATAAATCTCTAGGGACTACTCGTGGTCGCTTTCTGCATTTTTACAATCTTCACAAGTTTTATCAGAATAAACTCGAAAAACTCAATAATAGGATCCATATTCGAGACATACCGATGCAGTAGTCTTAAACATAAGAACCCAAAGTTCTAATATCCACAACAGTAAATCAACATCTCGCAAGTTATCTGAACACTTGTGGCGAGTCTAGCGTCTTTACTGCGAACTTTGAATAGGTTTTTCCACTGAGAAGGGATCACTTTATTTTTACATAACGGCCAAGATTGTACTTAGGCTAGTCAAACGAACTACGATTCCATATATAGTTATCATCAAATTTAATTTAATACTAATTTAATCGTCTGACACAAGAACCAACGCTAGGATCTACTCAACTAGTCCCAATGTGGTACCCGTTATAAAATATCCAAGGTCTTTATTGCGCGATATGTTTGATTAAACCATAGATTAAACTCAATGTTTTTGTTTTTATATATTTTAAAGTATAATGGAAATTAATGAATAGCATGTGGGAGCTCAGTTTTATTAGGCTATAAATTGCGTTGGTGCATGCCTTGTTGATTGTTTAATAGATTCTCTATTTAAATCTTATATTTATGTCTTAAATTTTATATTTAGAGACTTCATACAAAAGTTAATTGTCGTTGATCGTAGCAAAAGACTCGGTAAAGGCCAGGTTAGTGTTGTTACAAATTGTGTTACAAACAAAAGAAACATTTATAGAGAAAAGTACGATCTCGTACGGGTCAACGATCTTGCAATGGATTGGTTATCTCGTACGCTACAAACCAATCAACTGTAAGCTATTTGGCAAATAAAACATTCTCTTCATTTTTGTTGAGTTTGGGAGTAAATCTACTAATAAAGTACCCGTGTACAAAAACATGTTCAAAGTCCGCAGTAAAGAACATCAAAAACGCAGTTCTAGCGTCTTTACTGCGGACTTTGAACAAGTTTCCCACTAGGTATATTTGGCACGAAATTTTGAATGACCCCAACAATCTGTATAAAGAGTTATATGCGACCGGACATATCGTGTCTTATACGAAGGCTAACATATTTTATATAATAAAAAATCATTTTAGAATGGAACAGAAGATGTGAAAGGTCATGCTTGGTTACGATATATCAACTGGGATGATGTTTACAATAGAAAATTAAAGGTATATATGCGTTCACACGCAAACTTTGAACAAGATGTTTTCTCATCGGGTTTCTTTATCTCCTCATATATGCCAAAGATAAAATGGCAATGTTGCTGCTGTTAGAAAGTCAGCTTAACCTGAGATATTGATAACGGACTTGTATTTTTCCATTCTGTGACCTAATACACTAAAATATGCAACATGTCCCTATTAATTTATTTCCTTGGTCAAATGACATCTAAACAAACGACAATAAGTTAGTTCGTCGTTTTGACCAAAGATGTGGTGTGACCATGAAATGTAGCTATTGTCTTCGTTTAATATTTTGTACCCTTCTGCAAACAAAAATAAATTTTTGTTAGTAAGTAAATAATCGCGGAAAGAAAGCCTGGGGCAAAAAGCTTAGTGCCATATAAACATTAGTGCCATAGATACTCCCCTTCTGTCACGTGATGATCTTTTGACGTTAAATGACGTTGTTTCGATGTTCTGCATCAAAAAACATATTTTTCATGTTGCAAAAATGTCACGTGCCCATTAGGTCCTGGGAAGACATCGCCTATTGGCCGCTAATATTATATTACCTTATCATTATTATAGCCACCTATCAAACCAAAAGTAGCGTTCAAAGGTGACACCAGCAATTTTGATGACTTTGAAGAGGATTGGGAACTGAAACATATACACGAAGTTACTCTTGCTGAGCGAGACAATTTCGGTGAATGGGATTCTTGACGAATATATCTGTATATTTTGCTCAGCGAGACAAATTCAGTGAAAGCGATTCTTAATGATTATATATATATTCTGCGGAGCGAGACAAATTCAGTGAAAGTGATTTTTATTGAATATATGTAAATTCCGCTCAGCGAGACAAATTCAGTGATTCTTAGTGAATATATAGCACATACACATTGGTTAAAATACCACAGTCTTTAAAAACATCGACTAAATACTGATAACAACACCTTTTTAATCAAAGACAATGCAAAAATAATCCGAATCGCATGCTACCTAGTGCATCATAACCTGTTCAAAGTTCGCAGTAATGACGTTTATTGCATTGAACAATTGTTGCCTACTGGGTGTGACATAATTTCCAAAACTCGTCCCCAGGTCTCTTCTCTTATTTATGTAGATAATCGCGGATTAAAGGCTAATTCGCTGCGAGAACAAAATAAGCCACATTCCATTGGTAGAAATTGTCCATTTCCACCAATGGAATTGTCTTCTCATTGCTTTCGCAGGTAATATTTCGCGCAGCGGAAATCAACTTATATGCGTCATGGAGAGAATAAGGGTTGGTATCGATGTCATTACTTGTCAACAAATTATTTCTAAATTATAATTGATATATCTGCTACGTATTAAAACCTTCTGAAAGTACTGGGAACGAAAATGGCGGCAAGCAAACGAGATAATTGTTGACAGGGAAGAGAAGATATTTTTATAAATAATATTATTGGATGAAATATTTTTAGCATATGTATATATTTTGTAATTAAATTTTCTCTCTACACGGATATTTTTTATTGTGACTAGGTTCCGAGTCCTCATCTTTCAACTACTTTTTTTTTCGATATTTACCAGGCCTATTCCGGACATTTAATTTGCATTTTGTGGTCTGACATTTTATCTAACACACTGTTGTCTAAAAGTCAGTGTTTGGGGTAACAATTGATTTAATTTGACAAATAAGTGTTTATTTAGCTCATAAGCTTTAATTTTCTTGTCATGGCGATCAGATTCACGTAAAACATTTTAAATCTAGTTTTACCGGGTATCCATAGTTTAACCGGAGTATCGGTATGTCCATAGTTTTACCGGGGGTATCGCCATGGCCATAGTTTATCGGAATATCGGTATGTCCATAGTTTTACTGGGGTATTGGTATATGTCCATGGTTTTATCGGAGTATCGGTATGTCCATAGCTTAACCAGGGTATTGATGTGTACATAGTTTAACCGGGGGTATCGGTATGTCCATAGTTTAACTGGGGTATCGGTATGTCCATAGTTTAACTGGGGTATCAGTATATCCATAGTTTAACCGGAGTATCGGTACGTCCATAGTTTAACCGGGGGTATCGCCATGGCCATAGTTTATCGGAATATCGGTATGTCCATAGTTTAACTGGGGTATCAGTATATCCATAGTTTAACCGGAGTATCGGTACGTCCATAGTTTTACCGGGGTATCGGTATGTCTATAGTTTAACCGGGGGTATCGCCATGGCCATAGTTTATCGGAATATCGGTATGTCCATAGTTTTACTGGGGTATTGGCATATGTCCATAGTTTTATCGGAGTATCGGCATGTCCATAGTTTAACCGGGGTATTGATGTGTACATAGTTTAACTGGGGGTATCGGTATGTCCATAGTTTTTTCAGGGTATCGGTATGTCCATAGTTTTATTGGAGTATCGGTATGTTCATAGTTTAACCAGGGTATCGATGTGTATATAGTTTTACCGGGGGTATCGGTATGTCCATAGTTTTTTCAGGGTATCGGTATGTCCATAATTTTACCGGGGTGTTGGTAAGTCCATAGTTTTATCAGGGTATCGGTCCATAGTTTTATCAGGGTATCGAGAGGTTTCCTCCCTCCTTAACAGATTTATCTTCAATATATATTGATTCTTCTTGTTTCCGTATGGTGAGATTTCCTCCCTCCTTAACAGATTTATCTTCAATATATATTGATTCTTCTTTTTTCCGTATGGTGAGGTTTCCTCCCTCCTTAACAGATTTATCTTCAATATATATTGATTCTTCTTGTTTCCGTATCGTGAGGTTTCTTCCCTCCATAACAGATTTATTTTTGGTACTAAAGGTATCATAGCTTTATTTTTCATTAATGTACTTCTATATTTCTAATCTTATATATCTGTGTCTTTTAAATGTTTTTTCACTGTATCCTTTTTGTTTAATCGTTTTCTCTCCTATAACTTTACTCTCTCCTATAACTTTACTACATAGCTACTCAAAATAAAAAATAATATATTTTAAATGCCTACTTTAACCTGATTGCAAGCGAGGACTGGGCAGCCCCCAGACCTCGTGACTTCCCCTAGGACTGACCATCCTAGGAGACTGACCTCTTCTCTACGGGATAATGCCGTGGTGGCCTACAACAACAATGAAGTAGGAAGTCCTTCTGTTACAGCTGCTAATGGGAATTTTTCAGTCGCAAGTTTTACCCTAGATAAATGCCATCGTCCTAGGTGTATGACTTGTCCTCGTTTTTCAAACAATCTCACTTTTAAATCTAATGCCACACAAAAAAATTATAAACTTAAAAATCTTTCTGGCAAAAACTTAAATTGTAAAATGTTATATATCTTGTGACATGCAATATGTAGGAGAAACTACCACTCCACTTAATGAGCGCATGAACAGACACAAGTCTCCTTCATCTGGTTGTCAACACGTTGCTGATCATTTATCTGATACATGTGTTGGATTTCCAAACAAAAAAATAAAATATTTTGTTGCTTTTATATTCTTCTTCGTACATATTATTTTGTCATCTTTCCCTGTTTGATTTTAGAAGTTAACATGACAGATATATCTATCTTCAATATACATATATATATATATTATATGCTCAATTGAGATTATTATTAGAACTCCAAGAGAGAAACGATGACTTCTGCTGTACAATTTATGGCCAATTAACAAGAAAGCGTTGTCGGTATAACTTTTTCGGATTTTTTTTTGGCAATATTTCCGTATTAAAAATATACTAAAAGTCGCAAAATTTCTGTTATAAAATGCCAAACCCTAGGTACCTTGAGTAATTTGATCCACTGACTAAATGAAAATGTTAAAAATAATATCTCTAAAGATTTATTGCAAAAAAAACCTATATCAAACACTGAACTCAAGTCCTTTAGTTACAAGGACAAGGATTAGAAGGCTAGTTAGACAGGGACAGAAGCTTCTACCACGGGTGAGGGCCCTACTCCTCATTACAAGTTCCGACTAGACTAGTTTATAGTCGTTTAGTAGGCTAAATCTAGAAATCGGGAAAGATATCGGGGATAATCGTGAAATCGGATTGTCATAAATGAAAACGGGAAGAAAGAAACTAACTTCTTTATAAGCGGATCACTATATCAAGCGAAATTTTTATAACGACGGCCTGCTAGTCTAGTTGCAACGACCTTTAAAAGTTGCGATAGAATGATGAGACATTCAGAACAACAACAGTGATAATTAACGTTGATCAACACTCCTGAGAAATCCGCATCTTTAGTATTGTGTGCATGCAAGCATGGCAAATTGTTACTCATCTTATCTTCGGCCATTTTGCGATAAACCTGCATTAAAGCATGTTGCGAAGAAGGTTGTTTCATGCTCCACAATAAAAAAAAAATTGATGTCACATCTGTGTTTTTAAATTAAAGGGCTCTTTACGCAATATGCCAAAAATAACAGAAAGGGCAAAGTTGCGCTCGTGATATTCTTCACAGATTTAATAAGAGAGACACAAAGATTTCAGACAGTGTTTGGAAGGCGAAGAAATGATACCTTAAGATCCCGTTAGATTCTAACCTCGACTGTTATTACTAGTTGTTTTGCAGAAATCTAATAAATATCAGTCGGTTTAAAATCTCATAAATTTCTATGAATAAAACATTAGACCTCAAATTTATCTTATATCTGTAAGAGACGTTGTTCTAGCGTCTTTATTGCTGACTCTGAAAAAGTTTTTACCAACTGGGTATATTATTTTATGCCCGTATTTACAAATATTTTAACAGTAATTCTTTTGTTCTTTTTATCTTTTTTGGGGGGTAATAATAAAAAAAAGAAAAAAAATTCTCTGACATTTGATAACATAATAATATATAAGGAAAACTTATATTCGAAAATTTAGAAAGACAGGTGGTCATGATTGCCACAAACACTTGTTCAAAGTCTACAGTAAAGATGCTCGAACATAGTGGGACGACGTTGTTCTAGCGTCTTTACAGCTGACTTTGAACATGTCGTTATCCACTGGATATTTCAACTAAATCCAACAATAATTCAACTCTACAAGACATAAAAAAATAGAGCAGAAGGCTGTGATGTTAGCGAGCATGCAAGTGATTGGTTTCATCAATACAAAGGAACCAATCATTTACAAGATCGTTGACTCAACACTCTTCTCTGTAGACATGTATTTTGAGATGATCCATAAAGCTTTACAATAAAGTTACATGACAAGGCGCGTATATTGTTACTCAACTGCTCTCCAGCAAAATTAAAATTTGAAAACTTTAAAATACAAACACCACATATATTCTGATGAATCCCTTCATAGGGAGCAGTTGGTGAATATAAATTTGAGAGGGACCAATATATTGTGCACTTCATGTAACAATGTACTGAAGACGATTTTATAATATAACAGTTATAAAAATAATCTCTACGAAGGAGAAAAATAATAATAATATTTACTGTCATTAAATAAATTTTGAGTTACTAGTTATGCAACCTCGTTCCCAGGTCCTTTACGACCTTTACTACGTTAAACAGTCACAAGAAACTGGGAATTAGATTTTACAGTGTATATAAAGTCAGCATATGATAAATAATGGAGTAGTTTGAAAAATATTATGAAAATTGAATACTTTCTGTTTATATTGAAAAAGAATGAAGCATCATAAAAATTTATTATATTTTCATTTAATCTTCTTTGTTCTTATCTTTATTTGTTTGTTGGTATCAACAATTAGTAATAAATGGTCTATTTCACAGAATGGATATAAAGGTTTATTTACGGAATGTCATTTTCTATTCTCCTGCACCGAGAATATCTCAGGTAAGTGAATCCACGGTTTTCAAAAGTCAGCAAGCACATCTGTGGTCAATTGATTTTGAAAAAGTGTGTGGTCAATGTCTTAGTGTTGATTCCATATTGTTCATAGGTAATTCACCCATGGTGTGACTGCTACATTAGTTTACTTTGACATGATTCTACTTTTCTGTTTGTCGCAACGTGAAATATATATATAGCGGACAAACACAACTGTTTTGACAGTGTTCGGGCTCTGTCTGTGAGTTTGCTTCCTCGTTTCTAACTCTGCTTGTTCCTGTTCAGAATCAAATTTAACCATTTTCAACAGATTAAAATTGGTAACAGAATGGTAGGAGGAAATACGGATGTATCGGGCTGCATGAGTAGTGAGCTTAAATCATTGCATATATAAAGCGTGATTTACATCCTGTGCTGAAAGACGAATGAAATCAAACAATTTAGATATTTAATACTCCAACTATCAATGACAATCTCAAAAATATTGATCAAAAACATCGTTACTAGGCTGCTACGAATAACAGAATTTGTCGAGTTAAGACCCATAAGATAAATATAAGTCCTAAGTCGTCGAGTTTACAAAGACAAGATAAGTCCTAAATTTAAAATCTACCTCGTTTTTTCGCATTTCTCACTTGCGACGTCGACAATTCATCAAAATTCGCCAACTGTTTCATAATTTATGGAAGCATGTGTTGATATACTGTTTATAAGGTTGGTATCACATCTCATTATAAGAGATAATTTCCTCTCCTGCATAAATCATTTGTAACACCTCAAGCGATTCCGCCTTTTAGACGGCGTTTTCCAAAACTACCGATCTCCGACCAGCAAACAGTCAGTTGACCAGTGTTGAATCGACCACCGACCAACCAACCAGTAAAAACCGACCACCGACCAGAAAACAACTAACGTCGCGTTGCCGATTTTTATTTATTTTTTGTATATATTTTAATTTTTACTCTGGCAGCTTGTATTAACAACATTGTTTGTTGTATACCACGATCCCTTTCCCATGGGGTTCCCTAATACATTTTTACATTTACGATTTTATAACAATTATAAGCTTATCACGATACGGCAGCTTATTAAACAGCATAAATCATTAAAAACCCATGTATTTATGTATTTATTTATTGTTGTCATTGCTTAAAAAGGTACTTAGAAGGCAAAATAACGCACTTTTTAAGAAACTTTAAGCATTCGTAAGAAATTGACGAACATTCAGTTCAAGCGATTTAATAATTTGTTTATTTCTTGAAAATCGGAAAAACGGGGAAAAGGGCGTGTCACAGAAAGATTTTACATGTGAATATGAATACGTGTAAGATGGTTTCAGATTATTGGAAAATATTGACCAAACAACCGATAGACCAATGGACCTGGAATTTGGTACTCTGATCTAAAAAAGGTTGGAATTCATTGTTTCAACGTTTTTGAAATACAATAGGGGAAGGCAAACACCCCGGGGTAAAATATTATAATGTGCGTTCAACAGTACAAGAATAACTATGTTCTAATAACTACAAAATATGTTACATGTAGTTAAGGCAAATACAGTTTTTAGCAAGAACAGTGAGAAGCTAAAGATAAGATATAAATAAAGTAACTTATAACCGATGCAGTTTTTATATTATCATATTTTTGTTTTTGTCTTGGTAAGGTCATGGGTGATCCATAGTATGCATAGTTATAAAGAAATTGTGTGGTAGGAGTATTGTATAATATTTTTAATCATTATAACCAACATTTAAATAACAGATAAAACCTTATTTGTTCACCATTGGTACTCACACTCCAGTAACACTGCATCACGTGACACTCCAGTAACACTGCATCACGTGGCACTCCAGTAACACTGCATCCTATATATACAAAGCGGATAATACTACGCGCTTAGGACCAATGATTTAATTTTTATCAGAAATACAAACACATGTATCAGCCAAGTTCATTGGCAGAAAGGTTGTGGAAAATCAAGGAGGTAGCAGACGAGCAATTGTAGTTTAAAAGTTTTAACGCTAATCAAAATAAACAATTTTTATGGCACCCAGCCCCATACTATGCAAAGGTGGTCGGCGGTCTGTGGTCGATGATTGATTGCTGGTCGGTGGTCAGTGGTTATAAAAAACACCCTTTTAGACACCAGAAGTCCTAAAACGCGCACGAACTTTACAGACCGCGGGCTTCTAAACTGCATTATAGATTCGATACTTTTACATGATGTCAGTTTTATCATTATTTAGCTGAATATCGTATTATGCAGACACTGGTCATCTCATCATGCGTGGTAATTATGTCAGGTGTGGCGTATAGCTTTATATCAATACTTATCAGTAGCTTTGTGAGATGTAGATTGTACTTTCTCTCTGTATTTTACATCTTATCTGGTAAGTGGATTTTTACCCTGTTGAATTGGTATACGGACCCGGGGGAGAGTAATACACACTTATTAAGTAGCTTAGTATCTCGTGTATAAATTAATTTCGTTCTGTCCTCCTGTAATGTCATAATTGGTACCTTAGGTCGAGTCTTTTGTTTTCGTTAGCTATTATTAGCGATTTTAGCGGATTTCTGTGAATCGTTAAATTTAGCTGGCACAAAAATAAAAAAATTCGATCAGAGGTCAAAAAAAAATGAAATGTATATAAGATTACATAATAGCTATGTTGATTAGTGGTGGGAAAGCCTTTCCAAATATTGTCATGCAAACTTACCTTTAGCCAAGGATTGCTTCTCCCATTCAATTTCTTTCTGTACGTTAGCCATAATCTTTCGTTTGAGGTTATATAGTTGGGATAAGAAGAGCAAGAAAAACATAGCCTAGTATACTAGGATAACTTAAGGCTGATTTCCAATATATAGTTGGGATAAGAAGAGCAAGAAAAACATAGCCTAGTATACTAGGATAACTTAAGGCTGATTTCCAATAGGCGAAATATTTCGTGCGGGGGGCAAAAGAAGACGGGCAAAATTTCGGTTAATGGAAATCCACTTTACTATTAATTTATTTGGACTGTCAGAAAAAAAACTTAATAATTTTCCATTATCATCAAACCCTTAAAGTGTTAAAAAGAACAAAGGAAATGAATGTCAAAATATTGTAATACGGGGATTACACTCGCAATATTCAGCATTAATCACTCGTACTGTATGATGCAAATCTTTCTTTCAGCATTTTTCTCGGTAATCGAGTTAATTCTATATTCAACAACACTACACACACGTATTCGAGATGAAGTCGTATCGTATGGTCTTCCAGTATACGCTGTATCATGTACAATTATGTTATGTATATGTGGAGCCTCAGTATCATTTGCATATTACAAGACCGAACGGAAAGAACAGATACTATTGGTTGAACCAGCACTTATGAGAAGGGGCAGAACCCTGTGATCCACAATGAATAAATAAATGAACATAGTATAATTAGAACATTTATAAAATTATTTATTTCGTGTATATTTAGAAAAAGAAGTAAAAAAGTTGTCAAATCGTGATGTCAAATCGACGTCTTTTTGACGTTGAAATGAGATCGCGTGTCCACTTGGTCTTCTTTTTTTTTACTATTGTACAAAATTGTTTAAGCCAGTGAACGGTTGCGTCTGGCAAATATATATTTATTTACGAAAAAAAAGAGTAACGTTAGCCCGGATACTCAACATTACCACTTGTACTTTATCGCAACATAAAAATTAAAAGAAAGATAATGCAAACAAGGTAAGAGCTTAATTTTACATGGCTTATTAACAATAACAATTTTAACAATCTACTGGGGAGGCAAATGAACGACCAGATAGGTATTCGTTTATTGCTGTCAATGTTAAACCAACCGACGATTGCTATCTCGCCTCAGAATTTAACGTACTCTCTTAATTTGAATTCTAAGTATTAGGCTTCCATAAATAGACACTCCCTTAAATAAGTGTCTTCCCTAAATAAACACTTCCTTAAATAAGTGTCTTCCCTAAATAGACACTACCTTAAATAAGTTTCTTCCCTAAATAGACACTCCCTTGAAGAAGTGTCTTCCCTAAATAGACACTCCCTTGAAGAAGTGTCTTCCCTAAATAGACACTCCCTTGAAGAAGTGTTTTCCCTAAATAGACACTCCCTTGAATAAGTGTCTTCCCTAAATAGACACTCCCTTAAATAAGTGTCTTCTCTAAACAGACACTACCTTGAATAAGTGTCTTCCCTAAACAGACACTACCTTGAACCTTGAATAAGCGTCTTCCCTAAATAGACACTCCCTTGAATAAGTGTCTTCCCTAAATAGACACTCCCTTGAATAAGTGTCTTCCCTAAATATACACTCCCTTAAATAAGTGTCTTCCCTAAATAGACACTCCCTTGAATAAGTGTCTTCCCTAAATAGACACTCCCTTGAATAAGTGTCTTCTCTAAACAGACACTCCCTTGAATAAGTGTCTTCCCTAAATAGACACTCCCTTGAATAAGTGTCTTCCCTAAATAGACACTCCTTTGAATAAGTGTCTTCCCTAAATAGACACTCCTTTGAATAAGTGTCTTTCCTAAATAGACACTCCCTTGAATAAGTGTTTTCCCTAAATAGACACTCCCTTAAATAAGTGTCTTCTCTAAATAGACACTCCCTTGAATAAGCGTCTTCCCTAAATAGACACTCCCTTGAATAAGTGTCTTCCCTAAGCAGACACTCCCTTGAATAAGTGTCTTCCCTTAATAGACACTTCCTTGAAAGTGAATGTTTTTAATTAGCCTTCCATTAAGAACTTTGACAGAAGCTTGTGACGGGTATAATTCATTGTGGATGAGGATGAGGCAGCATAGTTCATTGATCACGTTTCTCCTATTTTTCATTTAATAATAATCAATGAAATAGTTTTTTGTAAACAATGACTACAACTAAGGGAATACGAAAAAGATGCGTTCATTATGTCGGTAGATTTCTCATGGTGTTACAAGCTGTCACGTGACCAAGCATGAATGTAAACCTCCTACTGCAATTACGACTTTCAGAAAATCACTATGACGTCATCATATGGCTGATATTATGCTTCAAATTTCTCAAGGTGTCACAGGTGGTCGACCAAGTATCAAAACCCTACAATGACGCTATAAACTAAATCATACCATTAACCTATGAATCATCAACCTCGTTCCCAGGGCTTCTTGCCTTTTCGAAACACGGAAGAGCGGCAAAGAAAGCCCTGGCCTACGCCGGTC
>JAULBZ010001102.1:10609-24178 GCA_032360805.1 Neoturris breviconis | reverse complement strand
CAATCGGAAATATTAGATATTAAATGTAAGAGACCGTCTTAAAAATAAAATCTACATAGGAGAGTACTGAGTCAATGATATTGCAATGGATTAGTTTCTTTGTACCGAAGAAACCAATCCATTGCAAGCTCATTGACCAACACACTTCTGTACAGATTATCTGATGTTGAATTTTGTCAATTTTCTTGATTTTACCTTACCAAAAACATTGGTTTTGGAGTAAAATTCTGAGTAAATTTTTTGTAAATATTGTTTTATAGAGAGGAACTATCATTTATTGTAAGAACTTTTGGTGTTTTGTACAAATTTTGTCATAAGACGAAATATAAAGAAATTCTTGAATTTTGAGTAAAAAATGCTGACGTCTGCAAAATTCTTACTGTTTTGGGAGTTGTTTTTTATATAAACTAAAAGTGCTTATGATAAAAATCAAGTCTGAGCAAATTTTAGACCTTTTAGCATATTTACATCGAAAGTTAAGGGAGTAGGGTATTTTGTTCTATATGAACAAGCAATCATAAATATTTAAGTTTGAGAAAGCGAAATTTGTGCAAAATTTGGAATTTCAATATAAAAAGCCTTAAATTTTTATTTGCAAGACGAACGGAATTCAAATTCGAATTGCTAGGAACAGCAGAATTTCTCGAGTTTGCGAATAGTCTCAATATCCTACCCAGGCAGCAAAAACTGTTCAAAGTCAGCAAAATAATGTTAGAGCAACGTTCGCGGGTAAGTAGACTTCCACATTGTTACGTCTATTATTTGTCAAACTTCGTAAAATGCTTCATAATTTATGCGTATGCTGCTTGGTGGTTTCACTATAGCATAAAAAAAGACACAAATACAAGATATAAACATTTTATTTCTCAATTTTCAAATATTCTAACATAGGTGTCTATCTATACAGTTTCATTAGACCTATTCACAAATACATGAAATCGAGGCGTTGGCTGCTCAAAGTAGAACTTGTTGCAAAGTATTAACCTCCTTTACTGCACAAAAGGGAATTTATCACATTGCAGCAGGTTCTACTTTGAACAGCAAATACCTCGTTTTCATGTATTTGTGAATATGTGGTCTATAGTTCATTTTGTCTTTTACAAAATAATTGCAGAAATATAAGGATTAATAAAAAATGGAAAATAATGAATATAAATGTCACTTTAGCTGCTCCAAGCGAGGAACAGTAAAATACAACTTCAAACCCATTATATAAGTGTGGTATTCAAGTATTAAAATTATAGCATAAAGATTATTTTTAAGTGAGTGTACCATAAAATTCTGTACTGTTAGTCAAAACTCAGATGGTACATAAAAAGGTGTTTTTCGTGCTTCTTTGCTCACTTAAAAAGATAGTAGGAAGCTTCTAAATAGGACTGGTGCATCGAGTATTCAACATACTATTCAAATGCATCGAATCGCATGTGACTATAATTCGCTAAAACCCTATTCTCCCGCGTATAAGCCAAATGTTATTACTTTTTTAGATTTTAATTATTGAAAACATGCCCGTATGTAAACCGATGGGCTTATACCCTATAATCTCGCATAGTGCTTTCGACGTCTATATCTGAATATCTAAGATTCCTAACTTTTCAAAATCGATCCTTGAAGCAAAAAAAAAGAAGAAGAAACTTCTAGGATAAAATTGACGAAAGGCGATATAACTGTGGGGCTTAGATCAAGTTTTAATTTTGTTGTCTTGTGACTGTATATACATCCATGTTAATGGCAAGGGAGAGGAGAAAATACAAAGGACTCTCGGTTCAGTGTTTGGTGAAAGATAAAAAGGGATTTGTCAAAGAGGCTATACATTTATTTCTTCACATCAAGACTAATATTGCAAAAATATAAAAAATTGACCATTGTGCGAGATTATAGGGTAAAAATTAGTGGCCAAACAGCACTTATTCTGATGTTTTCAAGAGGACCTTCTTCAATTTTGAATCGTGAAAAATCGTTTTAGGCAAGCGCGTGGGCTTAGTCCTAAGATTAAGTCCATGGGACTTACACAAGAGGCAGGCTTACATACGGGGGAACATGGTACGTTTTATATTTCATAATACTATCTAAATTTCAACAAGTAACCCAGCCGGCAAAAACTTGTTTAAAGTCAGCAAATTGACTTTGAACAGGTTTTTGCTGGCTGGGAAACATGGTTTCTTTTTTATCACAATGCAATAACAATTTAAATAAGAGTACCGCGGAGATCTAGTTTTCTTGATCCCTCCGATCAAAAGCATTGTTGTATGAACTGAAATTATTTGTCTTTCTCTAGACTAGTTTAGTCGTTTGTGCATGCTAAATACGCCATATAAACGGACCACTAATTTAAGTGAAACCTTGGAACCGGAGTTAGAGCGAAGAACAAGTCTGCCAGTCTAGTCTTTCTATAACCATTCCAGAGGTCAAAAAACATTAGCGTTTTTACTGCGGACTTCGCAGATGTAGAATAATTTTATGTACAAGTACTTAATAATTGTTTATCTGGGCCCAGTTGTTCGAAAGCCGATTAACGCTAATCTAGGATTAACCCTGGATTAAAACTACCCTCTACCAATCAGACAACGTGAAAATACAATTAAATCGAGGATTAAACTAATCGGCTTTCGAACAACTGGGCCCAGGACTCAGAAAGATTTTAAAGAGATTTCAATAAATAATGTACAAAATATATAGGAATGAATTTTTGGATTACCTATCAATTCCGTCTATGTATTTGAAATACCAGTGGGCCAAAGCTTGTTCAAAGTTCGCAGTAAATACGATTTCAACGTTGTTCTGGCGTCATTATTGCGGGACTTTGAACACGTTTTGTCCATTTGGGACGTATATAAACCATCTACGAAGAAGTGTGCTTTATCAACCAACTTACAATTAAGTATCCGCTCTCCTTCTTCATGTAGGAAGTTAAAAATTAAAATATATTTTGCCTATTACATATCTGTAAAAGTACAAATTGTTTACATCCATCAAATGGACATCAATCGTATCAGGTACCACGTTTGTTATTAATCAAACGGACATCAATCGTACCACGCACCACTTTTGTCTCCAAGCGGGCCAAAACTTGTTCGTTGAAGACGTTGTTCTAGCGTCTTTACTGTGGACTTTGAGCTAGTTTTTGTTCACAGGGTATTTCATATTGCTGGAGATTGAATTGAAACATCAGCTCTATTGATTGCAAATAAACTTTCTTCGTGCAAGCTCTTCAGATAATTAAGTTTTTGACAAACCTAAATAAGATTAAAACGCTAAGTTATTTGTAATGCTGAAGGCCACCTAAAAACCCTTCAATACCTTAGGACGGCTCTAAATCATTTGAAATCGAGACTGTGCTATATGAACAGTGGTCGAAATAGGAGTAAATAATCACTGTGGCGGAGGGATGTTTGAGCATAGTTTCAGGCCTTAATCAATCCGCTACAGTGATTATTTACTCTCATTTCGAGCACTGATGAAATATATCAAATTGTGAGGGTTTTTATGTGGCAGATCATGTCTAAAGGTTGGTTTACATTAGGCGGAAATAAACAATTGGAACACCTTTATCAAGATAAAATCATATCATATCACTGTGGAGAAGAGTAGCAAAATTTTATATCATAGCCTGAAGCAATGCTCAAATATCGTTCCCTCATAGTGGATAGAAATTACATACACACAAGACACATCATAGTATTACCTACACACCAAATAAAAGTAGAAAATACACCTATGTTATAGTATTAGTTATGCTTTTAAAGACTTGTGTATACATAGACTATAACACATATTATATTATTTGACTATACTATGTGTTTATTGGTAGAAGAAACCATGTAGTTATTTTTTATATGAAAGTTTATCACTTATATCTAATATACAATATCTAAAAGGTGGTTGTCATCATCTGTTATTAAAATTACCAAATAAAGAATAATGAAATAAAACATTAATCAAATTTCATTAAAACAATCCATTCTTTAATTAAAAAATCTTCCTCTGTTGAATTGTGTATTGTGATTATATTTCTAATAGCATTAGGAGTAATTATTAATGTTATAAAAACCAACCTATACTCATGATAAAGTCTCATAGAGTAGTTACTTTTTAATTAGGTTCAAAGTCCAAATGTGATTCTGCTCAAATCCTTTTAAACTGAATTCAAAAGTCAACAAAAATCATAAATTGAACATTTTGGTGAATGTAAATCAAATTTTTGAAACTTCTCTATGTTTGAAAAAATCCCTTTTTCGCCGATGCTCGGTCCAGAGTGGACGAAATCGAAAATAAAATTGGCCAGCGGTCTTATAATATTGCCTAATTCAATAACCAAATTTCAGGACGGTACCACGCCATTAGGACCCTTTTTGCCCAAAACTCGGGACCGAGTGGACGAAATCGAAAGATTTTTGGCGAGTCCTTTATCAAAACATCGCCACGAATGCTGGTACCAAACTGATAGTAATAACCCATATAAACTTTGTTTAGTGAACTAAAAAACTAAATAACAAACCTTGATAGCAATTTTTTCATTTTCACATTTAACAGTTTCTCGATCATCATATACTTCACCGTACATGTTTACATTACGACGTCTATTCAGAAAGATCTCGATAACATGATGACGGCCTGAATATAATATAGAATCAGGAGTTAAAATAACGAACGGTCACTACCGTGGAACCGTGGAACAGAGATTATTTAGAATATTTCCAGCGAATTTGGAGGAAAATATTCGGAAAAATCTCTTCTCCAGTGATAATCGATAGTTATTTTAACCCCTATAGAGTAAATGAAACGAAATGATTTTTTGAATCCATATCTAAAGGATGATCTCCAGTAGGCGAAAAAATTCGCTGCAATAGACAAACGAAGACATTTCATTGGTAGATATCAAAATCACGTGACGCTAATATCTACCAATGAAATGTCTTCTTTTGGCTTTTGCGGAGAATTTTTTCCCTAGTGGAAATCAACTATAACGAGATCATCCAAATCTTGTTTAAAGGACTAAAAATCTATGTATTCAAAGATCTATTTTCATTCTAGGCAATAGTATATCAAATAGAACGTTAATATCAAGTTTTGAAATGATAGCACCCCTTTTTAAAACAATTTTTCTAATAACAGGGATATTTGACTGCGAGTGAATTTATTTAAAAACTGTTGGTCTACTAAAAGTACAAGCCCTAAAAAACTGTTGTACACAACCTGTGGAAGAGTGTTTTTGAGTAGAGTTTTCAACTGGACTCAAAAACTCCTCCATAGGTGATGTCCGACAGGTATTTTAAGACTTATAATATGTACATTACAGATGAACGTACGCTTGGATAGACATGTATATAGGAGAAATTGCGATTCTTTACAATTTTTCTCTAATTTTAAAAAAGCAAAAAGAAACTTTTAAACAATGAAATACCTTCAAAATACTGACTGGCATCTAAGAAACGAGCATATTCCACATGTTGGATTACATTTTCTGAACAAGGTGGTCCAGATTTCACAAAATATATCCCTTTGTTAGTTAAAATAGCTTTTAGTTTATCTGTGCTTGGTCTGATTTGTTCCATCAATATAAACCTATAAATATATAGAAAAAAGGTAACTGTCGGACATCACCTGTGGAGTGTTTGTATTCTGCAAAGCTGAAAACTGTATTCAAAAACTCCCCCACAAGGTGATGTCCGACAGTTACTTTAAAGCTTGTTCAGTTTGCTGATCACTAAATTCAAAGTGATATGACCATAACAACATATTAAAGATGTCTACCTCCTTATTGGGCAAAAACTTTTTCAAAATCCGCAGTAAAGAAAACGTAAAGCGTCTTTACTGTGGAGTTGAATAAGCATGCACCTTTTCACACCAATCAAGTAAACCCAAATCTGAATCTGCCGGACATCACTTGTGGAGGAGTGTTTTCCTCCACAACAGGTGATGTCCGGTAGTTACAATCAGACTTGAAACCCTGTGAAGACATAAACATACATTAATAGTCACCTCCCAAATTCGTTTCAAAAAGCAGATATTTTAGCAGCATTAAAGAAGTCAAAATCAATAAATTTGAGAAAAATTAATCAAAGAAAGAGTGTTGAGTCAACGAGTTTGCAATTGATTGGCCTCTTCGGTAGGAAGAAACCAATCAATTGCAAGATCGTTGATTCAGCACTCTTCTCCTGGGAACAAATTTTGAAGATGGTCCCTTACATTTCAGTAGTATCCCATTCATTGAATTGTAATAATATTTCTTGTCCTTCACAAGCATTCTTATTATATTTCCCCAGTACTCCACTAAACTGGAAACAATTTCGTTTCAATCTAACAGGTGATGGTGCAGGTACGACAGTTTCAGTGGTTATTCGGACAGCAGCAGCAGTACCTGAAGCAAGGTCAAGTACACCTGCAACAGGTTTGGCAACCGTACCAACTAAACCTTTACCAAGACCAGTAAAGAAACCCTGAATATATAACAGTTATATAGTTAAAGTTCATGCGCCTACTATTTTACATAATTCACACCCAGTGTGCCAAAACTTGTTTGAAGTCAGCACTAATGACGCTAAAACAACGTCGAACGACTAGCGTATTCAATGTGAATTTTGAACATGTTTTATATATTGAGTTTTAGAAATATTTCTTGCAAACGTAAAATTGTGACAAGATAAGAACAAATAATCTCTTTGGATTATAGGTTAGAAAGCATGAAGCTCTGTTCAAAAATCAAACCTCTGCAGGGATTATTTGCTCTGATCTCGACCACTGTAAAGTACACAGTAAACACGGTACCGTTCAAGACGTTGTTCTAGCATCTTTACTGCGGAACGTTGGTCCTGTAGAATTGGAACAAGTTTTTGCAAGATTGGCATTTATTAGCCACTACTGTAGAAAAACTGAAGAAAGATCTAAGGTCAGTATAGGGTAGAAAAACTGAAGAAGAACCAGATAACTTTATAATAGAATATGCATTCTCACTACATTTTAATTTTACTGAATCGTGGTGGTGAATAACATGACAGCTTGACAGTGGTAAGAGAATGGTAATTCCTGAAAATGATTTGAAATAGACATCACGACACGGAAAATATAAACTCTGTACATATTCTTCCTTAGAATTTAACTTACTGAAACTCCTTTCTTCGCAGCACCTTCAAGTGGTTGTGTAACCATACTAGTCAGTCCACCAATTACACCCATACCGAGACCTTTCAAACCAGCTGAAAAATGCGAACTACTGCTACTAGCACGTGCTACGCGTAACGAGTCACGTGATTCGTGAAATTTATTATCCATTGATGCTGACCACAAACCATCAGCAATCACACCAGTCATCTACAGATTAGAAAATTAACCCAGTGAGCAAAAACCTGTTCAAAGTCTGCAGTAAAGACGCTAGAGCAATGTCAAACAATGTAGTGCTAGCGTCTTTACTGCTACTTTGAACATGTTTTTGCCCACTGGGAATTCAATATGTGGTTAAAAATGATCTCCAAATTCATAGCTTTTTGGTAGGAACATAGGCTCAATGCATTGTAGGGGACGTTATCCCAGTAGACAAAAATTTGTTTAAAGTCCACAGTATAGAATGTCTTCAATATCGTTCTAGCACCTTTACAGCAGATTTTGAATAGGTTTTTGCCGACTGGGATGGTCTTTTCACAAAGCAAAAGAGTTACCATACACATACAGAATCGATCCATGATATCCTTACCTTTGCAGCACTATCAGAAAATCCATGAGCAACATTAACGAACAATCCCCCAATATTCCCCTTTTTTAACAACCCTTCAACACCTGAGGAAAAATCTTGAATTAATCCCATTGGATTACCAAGTATATCCAGTGAACCAAGTAAGACAGCTGCTTGACTTATAAATGTTCCTTTATAGTAATGTAGTATATGTTCTAGTAAGGTTTTAGCAGCTTCAAAAACATTATTGCGTTGATAACCTTCGAATGATATGACAGCTGATTCAAAACTTACTAATGGAATACCTGGAAAAAACAATAACATTATCACCAGTGTTTCGAAATAAGAGCAAATAATCACTCCAGAGAAGTGATTTTTGAGCATAGATTCAGGCTAAAAAACTGAACATTAATTCAGTACGTAACAGTAACACTACGTAACAGTTGAGTATGCAAAAAAAACACACACCTAAATTTTTCTTCAAGGTAACTAGTTCATCTTCCAGCTTTCCAGTTACAACCAAACTCATGGTTAAATCACCTTGGTTAATTGCTATATCTTCAAAGAATATCTTATTTACAATATTTTTGTTTCTTTCATCAATGCGATGTGTATCAAACATGTAAGTTGTACTCTTTTCTTCTTCTTCTACACGTTGTAAACTTTGTGCTGCTTCTATGATCTTTAACACAAAACGGTCTTCTAAGTGTAAGTGAAGACTGCAAACATCCACACAGAATTCCTACAGAAATAAATGCAGCGAATAACTTTCCCATCTACCATACAGTTTCCAGAATTAAATTCCTTTCGCTCTCTCCCCAAAATGGATACAATGATGAGACTGATAAACACCCGACTACCTAATACAGTGAAACCTCTTAAAAGGATGGAATCACGATCAATACTCTCTAAACTGAACCTCTATTAACGGACAGTTTATAGTGGATACCTCCTTACAGCGGACACTATGTTTGAACTGATAGAACTTTTCCCAACAGGAAAAACCTCTAAATAGCGGACAGTCCATAAGAAGAAGTTTGAAAAGACATCTTTGGTGTTTTTCCTTATAGTTTCATAATTCCTTTTTACTTCAGACAGTGTTCAACATTGTTTTGTAGATCTTTCTCAATCAATTTTATTTTCTTTTGGATAAATTGTCTCCTTAGTCACCCTCAGTCACTCCAACTCAACCCCCGGAATCAACCTTACTACCAAAAGGGGCTCCCAAACTCAAATCTGGGTCAAAAAAGATGTACCACTTTATAACGGACACCTCCTTATAGTGGAAAAAATTTCGCGGTCCATATGGTGTCCGCTATTGAGAGTAGTTATCGCTGAATTATCAGGATATACTTTTTGCCTCATAAATTCCTGCTCTTAAATCTGATTTGATCAAATGTACCTTAGGCGTATTAATATTCTGGTGTATTAATTTTTGGGTCTATAAATTTTAGAGAATGTTGTGAATTTCTGCCTTGTTCTTGTTTTTTCTTTAATTTGAGCCTCAAAAGTTTGAAAATGGACAGTTTATTGGAAATTATATATTTTTATGAGAAGTTTGCAAAATCTAAAGTGTAATTCTCGGATGATATTGATGATTTTATTGCCTGCGGTGAGTTAGATTATGTAGCTTTATAGATTGGTCAAAATTTCAATAAGGATAAGTGACACACACAGAACATACCCAAAAAAATTTAAGAGTCTAAAAATGTCAAGAAGTGGCAAAACAAGCAATTCTTTTCTTTGAAAACGGAAAATGTTTGGCCAAACAAACTGGCTGTCACACAATGAGCATAGAAAATACATAATTTCTTCACTAATATTAAATCTTGTGTAGTCAAATCTCAGAATATATTATTACTAGCAATATGAACTTTCATCTGGACTATTTAAGGTAAAATATTTTTAAAAAAAAATCTGAGGGTAATTTTGTACCTTTAAAGGAAATACATCAACTAGTTTATATATTCAGTTTTCATTTCTTTCAAAATATAAGAACTATATATCATTTACCCTTAATGTCCTTAAACATTAAGAAATTCAGCCTGATGGCATGTTCTTAACTTTTGGCAAAATTTCAGCCTATAATGTCATTCTTATAAAACGAATTTAACAAAAGACGTGAAACAAAATGAATACTGTTTATTATTGCCAACCCTCAGTTTCCATCCTACACTCCCAGGCTCAGGGCAAAAACTTAAACGTAAACATATAATATAGGATTAATCTCTCCATTTTTGCAATTTGCAGTTCGTGTGCAATCGATAAATATCAAACCCTATCTTCCTGTGTTACAATGACAAAGGCATGATACAAACCTTAAATACAAGCAAGTCATAACTTTGATCTTTCTCCAGTGTAACATGAATATGAACATCAGTTGAATGAGGTGCATTCTTTACTTTTTGAGGCGACGAAAACACAACAACTGGAACCTGACCACCATATAATTGATTGTCAATTTGAAGAGAACCAATTTTTAGATCAACATCTTTACATTGTTTGTCAAATTGGAAATTAAAATTAATTGATGATAAAGTGGCAAATAATATTTCTTCTGGTATCAAATTGATGACTGACAGACCAATTCCACATGCCAATGAAACAACAATCTGAAAATGGAAGACAGAATCATTCAATTTATAGCATAATAGATTAGACAGTGTTCGAAATAGTAAATAATCACTCTTGCAGAGGGATATTTGAGCATTGCTTCAGGTTTTCTAAAAAAAATTGCTTTTGCACTACCTGATTTATCATGATGACGCCTACTACATGGGGGGAGATTGCGCCAGGGTGCCGTATTTTTTCGATTAACTTTTCTTGTGTAAATGCCGAAGTCTTGAAACTTTGTCACATTCAGTATAATCCTAATTTACATATTTTCCGAAATTCATAGTGAGGTGTGATTTTAGATGACGTCAGTAAAAATGAGGACGTCAACGGAAATACAACTACTTCAAAATGTTTATTAGATGTTGTAGTATTACTTTACCAAGTTTTATGACTGAATGTTAAGCCAATCCTGATATTTCAGGGGGAGGGAGAGCAGAATCTGCCGCCTCCCCCAATGTTAGCATTTCCAAAGCCCGGTCCAAATAGGGTTAATATCGAGTATAGGCTGTTAGCTGAGCAGTTAAATTGTTTCAGCTCAGCGAAATTTGTTTTCTGATCCCGAAGCCTCAGCTGGTTGGGATGGCATAATAATTATTCTCTATATAAGATTTTTATATGTAAATAACATCCATGGTTCTTTGATGAGCATGAAGCCATCAAAACAAATAACAAGCATCAAAGCAAATAACCATGCAGGTAATTTTAAAGTTCAATTATTCAATTGCAGTGTTCGAAATAAGAGCAAATAATCACTGTAAAATAAAGATTTTAAAAGCATTGCTTCAGGCCATAAAGCCTAAGCAATGCTCAAAAAAAAATTTCCTCCACAGTGATTATTTGCTTTTTCAAACACTGAATTGTAGTTGTCTATAAAAGGAGACACAATATTTTTCAAGAATCAAGAATAACCAAAAAACTGCTAATCTAATTGGAAAAAACACATGGAATAAAAGGTTTATATTTCTAGGCTACAGTGTCGACAAAGTTCAGTATAAAACTTTAGCTGACAATCACGGTCAACCCGGATTTGATATTGTATAACCTTAATATTATTTACACCTATTTACCTCAGTAGAACTTTGTTTTGAAGTTTCATCACATGAAGATGTGATCACATTTGATCGTAATCCATCTACTAAAACCCAGGGTTCATCAGCATTTTCTTGATGAGCATCAGATATTTCTAACACCTGTGTTGGTCCTTTCGAATAAGTACGTACTGATAACACACCAGAACCGGGTCTTAACTTTTGACGGGTGACACAGCTATGTAAACTTGATGTTTGCAAGTTCTTCTTTGCAAGATATACTGGTAAATTATCTACATTCAGATGATCAAATTGTACAATAAATTCTGATAGATCACATCTAAGGGTATTGTCATTGAAAAACCAAGTTTGTGTTTTACTTCTTTGTACATTCAAATAGTTAAGTACCAATTGAAATCTTGGAGTGTTAGCATCTACATGCATATCTTCTATATCCAGCACAAGACTGCTGCTAGATGTGTTCTGACCCTTTCTATTATCTTTGAGAGCTGATGAACCAAAATGTACGAGATTACCATCAGCATTCATCCTCCACAGTTGTGAACGTTTGTGGTCAGCTTTTCTTGCAAGCACGACTCTCTTCCCATCAACGACATCCAGTACTAACTGATGATCAGTGTTTTGAGATGTCATGTCATGTTTGCCGCATGGTACACTAAAGGTAAATATCCACTAGGTGAGAAATTTGCTACAAAATCCAAAAGAAGACATTTCATTGGTAGAATTTGACACCACATGATATGTGACATCAATTTCTACCAATGGAATATCATCTCTTAGCTTTTGGAGCCTGTTTTTACCTTTCTGTAAAGCAAATATTTTTAAATACAATTACATTGTGACAGTAACAAACAGAGATCCAGTGGGCATACACAACCATTGGAAATAATGTCAAAACAACGTCATTTCAATGTTGGTTCGATATTGCAGGGAAAAAGAGACATGGCGTAGTGACTACAGCAAATGTGGTCACTACACCAAGTTAACTTGTATGATAACTTGAAGCGTATATGGAGCTGTTCATCCAAAAGATATCAAATATTAATAGGGTAATAGTTACAACAAGGATCACTCTCATTTATATTGCCATATAAATAAATCAGGATGAAATGTGTGATACGTACCCATAGAAAGTGTGTGTGAAAGCAATGAAGATAGCATTTTGATAATATAGCTTGCTGAAATGTTTACCAGAATGCTTCAGCTCATATGTTTGTGTATTTTCTTGGTATACACTAATTATAAGATTAGCTGGCATAAGGGGTTCATCTAAAACATAATTCTTTCCTTCTTTTGCTTTAACAAATGTACGCATGGAAGCATTCATTATGCTTTCTTGCCAATAGAACAGAGTAACGTCAGACAAGTTAACAATTCGATATGGCGGTGGAAATGTACTGGCATCAGAGAGTGTACAACGAAATGTTCCACCATGGTATGTTATATGGACACGCACGAAGAAATCATTAGACTTTTTTGTGGACTTTATGTTCAAATGATAAGTTGTTTCAAAGTCTATTCTGAATCCACCAGACCAAATTGTAGTTTCATCATCATCCAGACGTGCACAAAGGATTCGATCAAGATCAGATCGAGACCAATGAAATATGGTCACTGTACCAGGGAAACACATCAAAGCACCAGCAGGAGTAGAATTATCATAATCCTTTATAAGATGTTTTTGAGCAACAGCAAAAAGTCTAACTGTTTGGTTGTCAATTTGAAATCTTGGAACAAATGACACAATTCTTGTTCTTGAATATACACCCTTTCCCCAAATCATTACAATGGCAACATCATAACTGCGTTCCGGTCTATCTCTAGATTGTCTCAAGTACAAAGTTCTGTTTTGCGTTTCCTTTTCCAGTGAGAATGGTTTGCTCCAGAGTGGCATCATCCCTTCATTTGGCTGGTAACCTTTTCCAACACGCATTTGACAGGTAAATGAATACTCACTACTTACAAAAGAGAATGGTAATGGTACGAGGCTTCTTGCTTCTTCGTGTTCTTCAAATTGGCCAGCTATCTCATCTGTATCATCTTCTCGTTTAAACACGACAGGTAGTCCAGTTTTGTTGATTAACCAGTATGGGGCAAATACAGACACCTAATAATTAGAATTAAAAGAATGTATTTTTAAAAATAAAGTTTATTAAAATAAAAATTTGTTTTTGAAACTTCTGATAAAAAAGTAATTAATTTAAAATTTTCTCTGTTAAATCACTCTAACTACAG
>JAULBZ010001101.1:3673-24178 GCA_032360805.1 Neoturris breviconis | reverse complement strand
GTTTGGGACTGGAACTCAGGCTATAAAAACCTGGAAGATATGTTAACTAAGAAAACGCACTTTTCATTGAATATTCCACGTTAATGTGTGATTTTTAATGACGTCAGAAAAATAGTTTTTCCTTTAAAATTTGTGTTACACATTGTAGCATTACCATACCAAGTTTTATGACTATACGTACTGCCAATCCTGCCATCTCAAGGGGGGATCTGCCCACCATCCATAGTACTCCATGATGAACTTCATATTTTAGAACATTAAACGCTAAAGGGTCTCTTTTTATATAGTCTGATATGTCACTCAACCGATTAACTCACTGATGTTCCGTTTCATCCCTATTCCTGCAGGCATATCGGCAGACCATTTATATGACAAAAGCCTAATGTCTCGCTTTTTTCATCCGACCCGAAGTTTCAGGTGATGTGAATGGTTGACAAAACGAAATGAAAGTTATATCGGGGCCATATAAACGTAAGAATAAGTTATTTCGGCAAGGTGAGTTACACTTTATATATATAAGCAACCATTTTATAAGCAACCAATGATACGGTAATCGCTAAAAACTCTGGATATTTGTGGTTATATCTATTTCTTGTAAAAATCACTGTGTCTTTTAACTCTCGTCAAAAGCTAACAAAAACTGAATTTACTTATATAAAAAAACCGTATTTTGTTGAATCTAGGGTCTCCAGAGAGACAGTAGATTCATCAGTCACAACGTGTTAAGTGTTATACAAAATGTTATTATTTTAATATGTGTCTTTTATTCAACCAATACTCAGAAAGTAAATAGTTAAGCAACTTTTAGTAATCATAATCATCAACAACTTTATAAAATGCAATTTTTTATTTTTACTTTTTATGTCAGTTCGAAATACTGCGATACCTTATTTTTAGTTGCTTATAAAATAAAAAAGTGTACCTGGGCTGAGCGATAAATCGGTCCCTATGGTAAGATTAATTAATAAGCAATAATAATTACAAATAGCTAGAGATCGTGTATTTAAGGTGGATTTCCATTAGCGGAAAATTCCGCGTGGAATCCAAAAGAAGAAATTCTATTGGTGGAAATTGTCGTGTGATGTCAATTTCTACCAATTTCTACCAATTTCTTCTTTTGGATTCCGCGCGGAATTTTCCGCTAATGGAAATCCACCTTTAGTATATGGCATATACGGGTCTCAAATATTTATGTGATTGATTGTAGGTAGAGGGTTGTTTGAATTTTAAGCGCAAAAAAATTCTGTTGCTCTCACTCTCTCCCTGTTTTTTTATTTGCCGTATCAGCTCCGTCTTTCCAATTGTTTACTCCGCTAAAAATAAATTCTATGTTCTAACCTGGGGTTATAACTTTAACCCAATTTCTAAGCCTGGACTCCAAACAAATAGACAAAGAGACAAAAAGAAATTCGTGCAAAAAAATGGAATTTTTATTTCATTTAGACAGTATTCGACAAGTTTTGACATACGATATATGTATAGTGTTCCGTCAAAACATCATTCTCTATCTAAAAACGCACGGAATATATGTTTCCTGGCCCGGCAAAAAAGGTAAAAATTTGGAGAAAAAGAAAAAATTAAAATTGGAACTTATTCCTAGTGTACTTTTAGACTACGACTTTGAGAAACTGTAGTATGTGATCAACCTTGTTCCCAGGGCTTCTTTCGTCAAAAAGCGGAAAGAAGCCCTGGGGAACGAGATTGGTATGTGATCATGCACATCATAGTCACAAGGTGATCAATGGCGCCATAAATTTATATTTGAGAATTCAGATTAATTCCAGTGACTGGCATTTTATACATTTTTTCCAATTTTAAGTGATAACCGAAGACTCCTGCTCGAAAAGAGGGCGGGATTGGAAAATATGCGTGATGTTCTTAGTGATCCTGATGTGCACGTTCTGGGCCAAGTCTTTTCGAAACATTTTCTCCACTGTATCAGAGCCTCTCTTTGGCGTAGTCAAGTCACATGAAAGTGAGACTGCGTAAACAAATGAGCAATCAAAATTCAAAATGGCGACCGCGTTGCACATGATTTTTGACGGAACATTCTCTAGCTATGCCAGTTTGTTTACTTTACCTTAATCAGTTAATCTCATTTTTTTACAGCTGGTTATTACCATTAAATGCGCAAATTATTTTCTCTAGACGACATGTTATTGAAAGTATAAAAACCTCCTGGTTGAGACCAGTCCGAAGAAATTGGAGAACAATGTGTAAAACATCAAGACGTGTTTACTTTTTTTATTTATCCCCCCCTCTTTTCTTTTTCCCTACCAGAAAAAGTGGAAAAGTTTATTTTTATTTGGTCCAACGTAGTGACCATCTTAGTTACCATCTTTAAAGTTTGCTGTAAGTACGTATCGACATTCTAGTAGCTAGCTAGCTAGCTAGCTAGTAGCTAGCTAAAATGTAAACTCACGTAGGGATGTCCACTGCAGTGTTTCATAAAAGAGCGACATTCCATAACTGATAAAGGGCAACACCCCTCTCTAGCTATAGTAGCTAGCTATAGCTAGTTCTAGAGGCCACAAAACCCTTGTACTATTGTGTATTTTCTACACCCTAATATTGGAAACTTAAATGTTTAGGAAATTTAATTGGATAAAATACGATGATATATGAACCATTCTCGCTTCCGTGTTGGGAATGACAATTTTTTCTGCTTCTTTTCAGTAAAAACTGACTCCAGAAATGAATTCCTCATATCAAAATTAGTAAAACTGGAAAGTTTCGTTGGATTTTAGTAAATGGAACTCAAGTTATCAAGTTTTTAAAATTGCTATTTTATGAGAATTTGACTGTGAAAAATTGCTGCAGTGAAGATTTTTCACTGCAGCAATATTTCACAGTCCAAAGTCTTATAATAACAGCAATTTCAAGTCTTTATATCTTGAGTTTTTTATAAGTCCAAAATAAAAGAAAATTTCTAGCTTTTAAACTAATTTTGCACAAGGAATTTATTTCTGAAGTCAGTTTTTACTAAGAAGAAGCAGAAAAAATTGTCATTCCCAACATAAAAGCGAGAATTAGGGGCTCCTCAAAACAGGATCTCTCGATGACGACCTCCTTCCCCTTTAAGACATAACAAGCAGAAGACAAAGCTGTTTTTTTGTATATTTTAATGTTGTGTAGCTACCGAATCCCAGCGTAAAACACCGTCGTCCACAAGCTTGAAGCAGGAGGCATGTTCTGTGAAATAGGCGTTCTGATTCTCTAGCTGACATCCTTTTCAAGAGGATTATACTCTTAAAGTGTGCATTAAGGAGCAGCTCCGTTTCCCAGGTGAATGTGAACCCAGTTCTTAATTTTGAGAACAATTCTGTTGGCTGCGTTTGACTGTCTTTAAGTTCCACAGGGTTCACAGCACTCAGGGAAAACATGGAAAACCAGGGAAAAGTTCAAAAAATTAAGAAAGTATGAAAATATAAATGGATCTACTGCTGAAGTGTTACACAAAAAATATTGTCAGTCTAAGCCAAGTAGTTTGTCATAATAAAGCATAAGATTTAATATTGTCTGTTGCAACTTGCATATAATCTCATACCAAATTCGGCAATCACAGGAAAAGCTTTAAATTGTCATTAGGGGGCACTGACAGCTAGTGCTTGTCATTCCATGTAAATACCCAATTTTCAGGTAAATTTTGCACCACTCACTAGACATGAAATTAACCTGTAATGATTATTTGCATCACTTGGATAGCTGGTCTTTTTTTACCCCAAGTACCCCTTTCCCCTGTTTTAGCCCAATGGACAGTTCCACAGTGTTGAGTAAATCCACCGTCCACAGCACCACTGTCCGTGACCACCGTACGTGAGCCACCGTCTGAAGAAATTTGGTCACTTGACAGTTTGTTAAAAATTACTCAGATGCAACACAAGCTTTTAAAATGATGTGACTTTAATATTTGAGAGCAATAAATCACCCACTGAACAGAATATCTTATGGCAAAGAACAAAAGAAAGAGTTAATTCGAACATTCCAAGGGAACAATTTATTCAATTGAAATAGCATATGTGCTTGCTTAAAGTTACTCAAAGTACAAAACGGGAAATGCTATTTTTCGAAATATCGTTCTGACGTCACTGTGGCTGCAATTATGCCTTCTAACTTATCAGAGAGTCACAAGCTGCCATGTGACAAAGTACAAAGATAAACCAACCACAGGAAGTAGGTTAATTGGAAAATCGGTTATCATATGGCTGACATTGCCCAAATAAAGATAAACACGTAACGGGAAGTGCAATTTTCAGAAAAACAGTCGTCACTACGACGTCAATAATATGACTGCTATTATACCTTTAAATTTATCAGAGAGTAACAAGCTGTTGGGTGATCAAGTATGATAATAAATCAATCAGGGGAAGTATGATTTTCGGACAATCCATCTGACGTCACTATAACATAGCAATATAACTGCATAACCATTTCAAACTATAATCGTCCTTATCATAAACCTATAAACCTAAGTCATAACCAGGAAGCAAGATTTCTTCTTTTTTTTTTGGTCTGCAAAATATCAATTATAAAAAATTTGAGAAAAATCTGATCTGTAAAATTTTGCTACAGACAATGGCTCACAGATGGTGGATTTACTCAACCCCCAGTTCCACAGAGGGACCTATTATAGTCTACAGTTTATGGTACCTTATTTAACCAATTTGGTGTAGTACCTTTCTGGGCATTAACTTGCTGACATTAGTTTTTGTAACTTTACACTTTGTAGCTCACTGCACAAACGGTGTTCAAAATAAGAGCAAATAATCACTGCAGAAGAGTGATTTTCGAGCATTGCTTCAGGTTATTTTGCCTGAAACAATGCCTAAAATCTCTCTACAGTGATTGTATGGTCTTATTTTGAACAATGTTGTGATAATCTTTTTTTACAGTTGTATGGTGAGGACGTCCCTAAAACTGTTGAGAACTTCAAAGCACTATGCACTGGTGAAAAAGGTTTTGGATATGCGAAAAGCAAATTTCACAGAGTAATCACAGAATTTATGTGTCAAGGTGGCGATTTTACAAAGGGGGATGGTACTGGTGGAAAATCCATTTATGGAAACAAATTTGAAGACGAAAATTTTAAATTAAAGCATACCGGTAAAGGGATCCTTTCCATGGCCAATGCTGGACCAAATACCAATGGATCACAGTTTTTCATCTGTACTATTAAAACTGGTTGGTAAGGAATAACATAGTTTTACTGTAGTTTAAAGCTTTAAAAAAACACTCCTACGCACGCATTTTGATATATATTGTGGGTATTTTAATTTTGTGAATGACTGATTCTTGGACATTCATGTACCCGCGAAAATTAGTACCCCTAGGGTAAGATAACTTGAATGCACGATAGAATTGACAAAATCATACTAATATGGGATCATGGGAGTATTCAGATATTTCTGATATTTTTCTCATTGCGATTTTGAATTTTGATAAAATACTGACCAGTATTTAACACACCTGATATTAAAAAGCTTCAAGCTTGCATTATATTCATTCAATTGAGTTAAAACTTTGCATACTGCTAGGTAGTCATTGTAGACTTACAATATAGGTCTTAAAGTATCAAGAAAAAATCCATAATGGTGGCAATCGAGCAAAAACAAGACATTTTAAGCAAATATTTGTACCTTTTATTCAGGCTTCTATTAATTTCTACTTTGGATGGTCATGCTCCGGTTTTTTTTTTGGCCCACTGGGATAGTTTCTTTCGCAAAAAAAACCTGTTTTAAACTTGCCATGACCTCTCTCCCCGCTTGTTAATTTTAAAGAATTCCCCCTTCAGACCTTTTACACCCTATTTTAATTTTTAATAATTATTTGTGGAATGTCTTGAAAAGGCTATCGATTTATTAAAATTTCCTAAAAAAAAGTACAACCCTGCCCTGTTTTAACCCCCACCCGTTTATTGAATGTTCACAAAAAAATCCCAACACACCCATGAGAATAATATCACAATGTCTTAGAATTTTTAAATAAAATGCACTGGAGAAATTGCTGGAATGTTCTTGATTTTGTTTGCAATATGTTAGTGACCAAATAAACCTCGACCTCTCTAAGCAATTATTTTTATTTCAGGTTGGATAACAAACATGTCGTATTTGGTAAAGTAACTCAAGACACGTACGACGTTGTAGAAAAAATCGAAAAGGTTGGTTCATCCAGTGGAAAAACATCAAAGCCAGTAGTAATTGCAAAATGTGGAGTATTGTAGGATTATTACAATAATCGTTCTCGTTTAGTTAACAATGGATTGAAATAAGAGTAAAAATAATCACTGTTGGATTTTTAAGCACTTTTCAAGCTTTGTTGCTCGAAGCTAAGCTCAAAAAACACTGCCACAGTGATTATTTGCTCTCATTTCGGCACTACACTGAGACAATAAAAAATCGGAAAACTCATTGTAAATTAGTATTAAAAAATTCGAGGAAAAAGCATGCATATTTTATAAATTTATTGTTTTGTTTCTGCGTTCCTACCAAAACTGCTAAACCTTTATGAATGGCTTCTTTTCTACAATTCCCTAGGATCATTTTAATTTTTTTCTTCGGTTTTCCCCAGAATTTTGTACGGAAAGACCTTGCTAAAGTATTAGTTGGGAAGAAGTCTTTTTCCTGCTTATCTGCACTGCGAATAGAAAACCAAACAAATATAGTTTCGATACGTTAATGCAATAGTTTAATATCAACATTGGGAGGAAAAAAAATAGCCTAGGGGGGAGGAGGAGAGTTCGTTTTTTGACGGGGGGGGGGGATCATTTTAGACCGGAGTTCATTTTGCCGGTGAAACAAATGTAAAGAAATATAGAAAGAAAAAAAAATATGTAAAGTGATAAAATAATGGAGCCATCAAAAATATTTCTGGATCGAATTAGTCATTACAGTTGGTGCCCAATTTCATAATGTAATACCAAAGCAATACTGAGATCTCCAGGGAAAGGTGGAATCCGCCTTACGCTGATTCTTACAATTGTTTAGCCTACATTTATAGCCCTTCGCTTCTCCGCTCGGTCTATAACCAAACGACGACGATTTTTCCATATGCTTTCGACGAAAACAATCCGCGCTCAAAACGGAAGACAAAATTGCGCTTCTAAAAGGTTAACATGTTATTTTAAGCACCAAAAACGGAAAGGCATAATAGCAACTTTTTTTCACATTTTCTATAAAATATATGCCTTGGCAATAGTAAGCCATAATAGCAACTTTTTTATACATTTTCTATAAAATATATGCCTTGGCAATATATCTATGGCAATACTTATAGATATAATTAAACCGAATACAAGCTCGAATGAGACCACAACAGCTAAAATTCAACCCACACTTTCACAACATTTCTTTCGAGATTTAAAAACATAAAAAAAAACATGTCTAGACAACCCCACCAACTTATAAAGGATTAAAAACGTAACTAAAAGTTTATTTAATGTCGCATCGCTGAATATAAAACACAGGAAAAGACACAAAACAAGCACTTCGAATTTTCGCTTTGAAAGAACTTGAATCTTGAATTTTCCTGGATTCATTACAACCAATGGACAAGATAAATCTGTAGAGATGTTCTAGAAGCATTCCATAAAACATGTATATTCCGTTTGAAAATGGAAATTAACATCTTTCCGCTCTCGAAGGCATAAATCAACCAGACATAGAAGGAACGCCGCTTCGTGTCTTTTGTCGACGCCATCTTGGATTTATTTCACTGTCACGTGGGACATGTTGTCATCACCATTCTTTTTTGATAACCCGGTCATATGAGAATATAACGAATTGTGTGTAGACCGTAAGCAGAAGCGAAAGGTCAAAATTGTAGGCTACGCAATATTATGAACGGAAAAAAAAAACTTCGTAAAAGCTGAGTTTGACGACGTAATAGAAGAGAAAGAAATCTTTAGGCCTCCATATCGAGTTGATTTAGTATCCTTGGGAGACGCTACTAAACGCTACTATTCTTAGACTTTCTGAAAATATTAGATACACGATTCTTTTAAATATTTGTTTGTCCAACATTCAAAATTTGCGGTATACATATTTATATATTCAATGTAAACAGAGCTTAAACTTTCTGTAGTCAATTTCTCTGCTACATAATAAACACATGAATAATAACACATATAATATAATGTGTTGTATATAATAGGAATAAAACGCGCCAAATGGTCAGTCAGAATATTTTATTTCTTCGACAATGTTTACAAAATGGCTGTCATTCGCTGTCGTTTTGCTGATCGTGTTGGAAGTTTTTTGTAAATGCGTGCTATAAATATAAAGAAACTTTATTTAAAATATCGAAATGGATGAAGTTGATATTGGTGAACACATCGGTGATGTTTTTAAAGGATGAAGTGTTTGCTGACACAAAAAATTGTTAAGAAACATACGAGATGACTGTTTATGTGGATTTGAAAACATTTTCAATTAGCAAAATTTTTCCCTTTTCGTTTTACGACTACAAACTGATTAAAATGGTGACATTTAAATCGACCATCGGAAGAGTGCTCCTTTAAGTGCCCGCCCTGTTTTGACTCCCTCCCTACCCTATTCTTAAACTCAAAATAGTTAAATTACGCGCAATAACCCTGAAGTAGGCTCATGGAATCTTGGCGATCCCAACTTTTAGTCTGTCCGGTTCCCGTACACTCAACGTAATTCTTTCGTTTTTCTTGTTGTGAAGTAAAATCATTCCACTTTAGCATTGGATTCTCATTCAAATTTGCTGCATGTTAAACGTGGATTTACCACCGTAAATTTAGCCCGGTTTACATTACCTCATAAGTAAGGTTCGGTTTACATGGGCTGCAAGTCTGAGATACAATATTCCTGTCGTCGTGGAAATCAGGCTTTACGTGCAAAGTCAACATTTTCCGCTAAGCTCCTTGCTAAGAACTAGAGAACAACCAATTTAAGTAGGCAAATCTAAGAAAATCGGAGGATTAAACGGAAATTACGGTACGGAACCGTTTTTCCTAATTACTAATACCCTAGCGTTCGTGTAGTCAGACAAATGGAAATGACTCTTTGGTACTGGGCTTTGGTGATGCCGAGAAAATAAAGTTTTTGTCATCGGTTTTTGAATGCCAATGGCTTATATTTCAGCATATCTTCTGGTTTTTAAAAAACATTTTGACCGAACCCATACAAAGTGTAAAATAATCCCAAAAACCCGAACTTCACTCTTAATTATTGTAAAAAATGTGCTTTTCATCCTATGCCAAAGACTTGTACTCGCGAAAAATTACACATGCTTAATCCTGTTTCAACCAGGCCCTTTTGGAAAAGTTAACATTAACTGTTTGAAAAAAGAAACAAATAATCACTATGAAGGAGTAATCATTTGTACAAAGACAGATGTAGAACACCAAAACAGTTTTGCTATTTTGCATGCACTTGATGCCTTCTAGTTCTAGTTTATTTAAAGAGAGGCACACTGCTAATTAGAACCGTATTGTATGGCTGAACCATTTTAATTGACAATATGGGGCCACAGAAATGACAAAGAATGCAAGAAGAATTTAAACCCAATTTTTAATACTGAATGTGATTCCAATCCTGCTAAAATTCTTTGTCACCATGGGCAATTAAAAGATGAAAGTACTATTTGCATTTTTATCTATAAATCATCTTCAGGCAAATAAATAAGATTTTAAAGCTCCCTTTTGACAACCCTAAAGGGCTAATAACTATTTTTTGTATAATACCCTTTTCAATTTACAATTTCTTTAAAAAGAATTGTCCCGAGAATGTTTCTTGATTTCTTCCATAGCCGGAAACGTTTGTTGTTGAGAAATGGATGAGCGAATGAGTGCATTAGTTGTTTGATGTTATATTCATGTATGTACAAGGGGATAATTTACTTTGACATCATCATCTTGACGAATTCTAAGAGAGAATAAGATTAAAAATCAGCTTTTATTACAAATAATTCACCTCCTTTTCCCACTCACAGCCAGGAGTTTAAATTTGTTTTCTTGGTTCTGCCTGATTTATTTTTGCGGATGTGTGAATTTTAGCAACTTTTGTGACACAAGGGATTGCTTCATGGTGCAGCCACAGTACTTGCACCCTGCTTAAATGCTTTAAATGTTTAAAACAAACCTAAGTCATCCTATACCATAAAAGTTTGTTATTTAGCATAATTAAATTACCTTCATAGTTGACTTGGCCATCTCCATCAATATCAGCCTCCCTGATCATCTCATCAACTTCTTCATCAGAAAGTTTTTCTCCGAGGTTTGTCATAACATGTCTCAATTCAGCGGCACTGATGTAACCGTTGCCGTCTTTATCGAAGACACGGAAAGCTTCTTTGATTTCTTCTTCAGAATCTGTGTCTTTCATTTTTCGTGCCATCATAGTTAAGAATTCTGGGAAATCAATTGTTCCATTTCCATCAGCATCAACTTCATTGATCATATCCTGTAATTCAGCTTCGGTTGGATTTTGACCTAAACTTCTCATTACAGTTCCCAATTCTTTGGTGGTAATGGTACCGTCACCATCTTTATCGAAAAGAGAGAAAGCTTCTTTGAATTCAGCGATTTGTTCTTCAGTTAATTGATCAGCCTAGCAAAATAAGACAAAATAATACATGATCTGTCGCCTGGGCCTATGAACGTTTGACACTGTTGGTGTTCTGACTCTCAAGTGTGCAGTACATTGAATTTCAACACGCAGAGGGAAACTGGGCACAGGAAACCGCTTGGTGTTGACATTAGTATATCACAACAGATCAAATTCTTGTTAACCTCATTGTTCATAATTTTAACTATTTTCAGTTAGGGAAGTTGACAAATTTGGTAACTTTGGTCGAATTCAGCAAATCGGCTTAACAAATTTAACAAGGTTGCTAAATTCATTGTAGTAAACCTTGCCAAATTTGGCGATTTCTCTTATTTTTTCCCCATCTGCTTCTGCTGTCTAGCTAGCAACATAGATATTACATTAAGGCTGTTGGAATAACAAATATTTTCTCCTGTTCTGATCCAGCCAAGAGTGAGCCTTGTCATAATTTTTTCGTTGAAAAGAAAACCCTCTCTCAGACATGTTCAGGGCGATTCTGTGGACTTTAGTTAGAAAATTTAGACACTCCCACAGATGTCACGTCCGGGGGATCAGCACCCTTCTCCAGCAAGGAGGAGACAATTTTAAAAGGCAATCAAAACCATTTATGCCCCACCCACTTTTTTTGATTTAAAATGAGCACAGGCACAGGAAACAGAACTGAAGTTTATGACTTAACTTCAATTCACGTTAATTCCTGGGAAAAAAAAGGAAGTTCGCTTTTATGCATAGCTAAGTAGGTACAGAGTACTTTATTGTGTAACAAACGAAATTTTTGATCCTCTAGCTGACTTCATTATAAATAATACCAGAACAGATACTGATATTAAGCAACCGTTCCACAAGTTAGATTGTGATGTTTAATCTTTAATAAATCGTTAAAAAAAAACAACTATCAAATTAACATGGAGGTGTAACACTATAAAACCTAATTTTGGTAGGTATCTAGCTTAGCTAGCTAGCCAGCCGCGTGTGAGAAACTTTCTGACGATACACTGTACATGCAGGCAAACTTGAACTATACATAAAGGAATATAATTTTAGGATGGTTATTGGAATAGGGGAACAAAACTTACCATTTTGTGTTGAAGAATAAGCGATAAGAATGAAAGATATCAGAGACAAACTTCGGACGTGTGAGTGAGTGACCTTCTCCGATACAGCTGCAAAGTTTATAGCAAAATACGCGCCATTCATAACAAAGTTATGCCCAAACAAGGTAGAAGGGTTCCATTTTAATATTTAATTTCCCCGGGTAAAATTCTGCTCTCCAATTGGCTGGATATACTATAACCAAACAAAACTAACCAATCCGATGTAAAGTACATTCTAACAATTCACTGGATTGAATAATGAACATGTTATAAGCCAAATATGGTTTGTTGCAATCCAATCAAAGCATGACTTTTTACGGATCTACTGAACTAAACAACGGCCCTAGTAATCGGTCTCTATTGAAAATGGCCGGACGAGACCACCAGATTGCTAAATTGTTAGACTAGTTTAGTCGTTAGTAGGCTAAATACAGAAACCGGGGAAGAAATCAGGGATAATCGGAGTGCCGTAGTGAGAAAACAGGAAGAGAGAGAGAGAACTTTCACAGGGCTTACTGATTTTTTTTGAAAAGCATAAGTATACGAAAGCTAAGCATCACAGTGCGATCAAAATTTTAACGAGAATTCCGTAATTCTTGATAAGCAAGAAAAATATATCATACTTTGGAAATATTTTGCGAGGAATATAATATGTTTTTGAAAAGATCTGCAACACGAATATTTATTGGAAATAATGAAAACAGTTTTCTGAAGTTACGAGTAAATTTTAGTATAAATATAAAAGTAACAGAAGCTTTGATGTAATTTGATCGTTCCCAGGGCTTCTTGCCTTTTTGAACATCGAAAAGGCAAGAAGCCCTGGAAACGAGGTTGTTATTACAATACACCCGCTATGTTGGATTGGTGTATTGCCATCAAATTTATTTTGTAATAAAGACTGGAGTTGATCATGATTCACGTGAACTCTTAAATCTTAAATTTAAAGACCCACAAGAATGTAATGTTTTTACACTATATGGACGGAAATTTTCCTTACAATAGAATGACCAAAATTACGCAAAATATATACTGCAAAATGACATAGAAAGTTTCAAAGTGTTGAATAAGAACTACTTTTCGAATTTCGTGACATCAAAGAGGCCATTTTTGATATATTTTAACAAACAAACCAAGAAAAGTAATTTTGATCAAGAAAAGAAAAAGCGGGAAAAAAATAAAATGGAAAAATCTGATTTGTAATATTATTCAAGACGGTGGACCCAGTGATTACAAGTCGTGGAAATGTGGACGGTATGCTAATATACCTGTTAGGAATGGACCTGTTCTAAGCTTGGTAGAATATTAGACTATGTATGTAAGGTGTTTTAACTTACCCTTTATAGAAAAAAAGCCCGTTCTTTTTGTTTAATTGATTAATTATTATTTTAAACATAGTTCTACGGTTTTTCTTCTTCAATGCTTTCAGGCTTCTTTTTACTCAAGCTGACATAATGTATACTCAAAGGGTATATCAAAACAAATTGGTTCTATGTGTAATAACTTTCTTATCTTCTAAAGTCTCATGAATTCTGTGTATAGCAGTCGAATGCATGGCGTGAATACGACATGCAAACAAGGCTATACGAAAGAAGATACCAGACTCTTAAAATAGTAACACCCTTACCTCCACCGTTGCTGTGTAGAAACACTGTAGGTAAGGGGCGAAAGGGTCGAGTTAGAAACCCAACAGACATCATTCTCACAGCTGGATATACTTTTTGGATATTCAAGTGTTTGATGTGAGGAGTGGACATCATCCCCAAGGTTTAAAAAATATATATTAAACCTCTACTTAACGGACACTTATCGTGGATACGTTTGTTTGAAACCTATATCTAGAGGATTCACCAACCTCGTTCCCGGGGCTTCTTTCTGCTTTTTGAAGGGAGGGATGGCGCGCCGTCCCTACCTTCAAAAAGCGGGAAGAAGCCCTGAGAACGAGGTTGAGGATTCACTGTATCAGTAAACTATTTTGGAAATAAGGAATCGCCTAGACTGGACTCGTCCGTTTTCTAGAAGTGTCGCAGCTATATCAAAACATTGGAGATAATTCTTAGATTTGAGTACAGTTAAAAGTAGCTGCACAAATCAGTGCCGTAGCACATTGTAGCAGGGGGGCATATATGGCAATACAATATAGCCATATATGGCAGTCCAAATACGGAGCTATATGGGTCCGTATTCAGCAGTCTTTCACGCTGTGAATCAATGTGAAGATACACATACCAAGAATAATTTTATAATAGGCAAAAATTTGAATCTTGGGTTGGACTTTAGCATGTTTTAACTAAAACTGCAATCTATACAAGCTCCCTTGTTCTATCCTTAGGTTCCCAGTATTATTTCTTTGGCAAAAAAAAAAAAAAAAAAAAAAAATTAACTAAGCAGTTTGAATGGTTGCTTCTGCTTAGTTTTTTTTGTAGTGGATATATGCGCGTGATATTTATCTGAATCCTAACATTTTTCGTTTATTGAGGATTTGGAGTGCTTGTACACAGATCAAAAGGTTTTGAGCCGACTGTAAACTTCCTTATGATTATATAGATCTTTTGATAAAACATCGAAAACGAGACGTTCGTTGCTCTAAGTAGAACTTGCTACAATGCAATAACTTCCATGTGCAGTGACTTAAGATCTAATATCGTTTTTCTGCTTTTGGACTAAATTCTGCACAATGTTGATTTATTCTTTCTGAAACAAATGTCCTGGTAAGGGAAACACTAAAGATAGTAGATAGCGTTTGTCCGCGTATAAAGGTTGATTTCCATTACACGCTTTTTTTAATATAAGAAACTTAGGATTTGAGCGGGAACTGGAGTTTTGTTATTTTTACCAAACTTTTTTTTTGTTTTTTTTTCTCATAATCAAAAGTTAAAACTCTATGTAGCTACTGCTAACAAACATAAAATCTTAACAAAAGATACCAAATGAAACGGTTCGATTAATTTTAATAGGTTTATGGTTTAACGTATCTTTATTTGTAACAAGTAAGAACTGTTTTTGGTCCAAATAAGAGACCTACATCTGTTTTAGAGGCAAAAATCGCGAAAATATATACATGGTTGTTTCTTACCGTTTGCAAATTCCAGTTTTGTATTTCTTATTTTTTTTACCTTAATCCAAAACTGTTTCTTATAAAGCTGTTTTTTTATAAAAAGCGTGGAAAATTCCGGTTGGTTCAAAACGTAGGTCACAGGTGTTTCAAGACAGATTTCCAAAAATTAATAAGCGTCTCCTCCCTCTCCTTCTCACTTATTTGATTCTGCAGAGTAGATGACATGATAAACTATACCAATTAATATGAGTACCATCCATTTTACCTGTCATAGTCAGAATAGTATGTTCCAACATGGCCACCTGGTAGAACAAATACGTCAAAGCACTTTATTAAATAATGTAGAAAGAATCGTTATTCCGGTAGCTCTTTCACAACCAAGTAGATCAGGTCTTGTAGACCTAAATAAAATTTATACCGGTATGAGATTCATTTAGACCTTGTCATACGAACAAGGCAATATATAAGTAGCAACCAGACACCAGTAGAAGATTTTCAACTTAAGCCGGTTTAAACTTATTTAGGGGTAAAGGTTGCCTTAGGGGATTTGTTTCGTCAGGGAATATTCGTCGGATTCGTCACTAAGCCAAAATTTTGTATTTGGAATAGAAAAACAGCAAGATCGTCTCATTTTGTTCAAACGCAACTAACGTGGTCAAAACTCGTTTTAAAGTCGCATAATCACCATATTTTGTCAAAATTCTAAAATCTATATCAAGTTCACTATTGGCAATTGCTGATCACACCCTAAAAAATTTAGCATTTTTAAATAACAGGAAGTGGGTCAAATGGTCAAATAAGCAATTATTTTATCAAAAACTAGCTATACATGCAGAAAGCGATGAAGTTTGACCAAAGAATATGGCTGCCACACATAAAAAATAAAAAGCTTTAATCACTTGTATCTCCACTTATAGTTGTCTTTAAAGAATGAAATTTCCAGAATGTGTTACTGACATTACAAGCTTTCATGTTATTATTTGGAATTTTGATCAAAATAGGGTGATTATGTGACTTTAAGTTTGATTTCCATTAGGCGGAATAATCGGCGCGAAAGCAAATATAATACATTCTACTGGTATAAAATGACCTCACACAATGTGTGATGTCAATTTTCACCAGCAACGTAATATCTCCTTTTGGATTTCGCTTGTAATTTTCGGCCTAATAGAAATCAACCTTTAGGATCATTCCCAGCCGGCAAAAACCTGTTCAAAGTCAGCAAAATAACATTATTTTGCTGACTTTGAACAGGTTTTTCCCGGCTGGGTTATACATAAAAAGTGATTTTCTGTTAGTACTTCTGTTTGTACTACTGATAACTATTATATACAAATATAATGCGTAAGTTCCATAGTTTCCGTTCAAGAAATCTGTATAGCGTGAAAGCCTACCGAATACGGATCCAAACGACTCCAAACGACTCCAAACTGTTCGTTAAATACGGATCTCTAATAGGCGAATTCTAAATGAAGCCATTACATTGGTTGAAAGGGGGACGTCGCTTTCAACCAATGTAATGACTTCACTTAGAATTCGCCTAGTGGAGATCTGCCTTTACGGAGTTATTCGAAGCCACGCATTTGGTAGTCTTGGCATCCTCCATATCGTTTCGTCTTGCAAACGATCCCATTCAGTTTCAGCTGAATTGTTTAACTCGATTCCCCCGGATCCCTATTCTCCTTCTCAATAACATAGCTGCTGTTGAAGCGATGTTTTTACTTTGACGTCATCATCTTTACAAACTCTAAAAAGAAAAAAAAGCATGACTTGTAGTGTTGCGATGCATGTTATTGTTACTCCTTATCTTATGTATTGCAAAATTAATCATCATTTATATAAACATCATCTTACAGAGTTTGGTTAATCGAGACATAAAGAAAAGGGTAGCGTCATATGTGCACCAGTTTTATGGTCACAAATGCTTAACAAGAAAGACTGGAGAGTGAAGGGATTATTTTGTGTATGCACCACAGAAAATATCCATTTGCATAGTCATTCAAAAAAACTTTGCTAGGTTGATGAAATTATTTACCATCATAGTTGACTTGGCCATCTCCATCCATATCAGCCTCCTTAATCATTTCATCAACTTCTTCATCAGAAAGTTTTTCTCCAAGATTTGTCATTACATGTCTCAATTCTGATGCACTGATGTAACCGTTGCCGTCTTTATCAAAGACGCGGAAAGCTTCTTTGATTTCCTCTTCAGTATCTACATCTTTCATTTTTCGTGCCATCATAGTTAAGAATTCTGGGAAATCAATTGTTCCATTTCCATCAACATCAACTTCATTGATCATATCCTGTAATTCAGCTTCGGTTGGATTTTGACCCAAACTTCTCATAACAGTTCCCAATTCTTTGGTAGTAATTGTACCGTCGCCATCTTTATCAAATAGGGCAAATGCTTCTTTAAATTCAGCGATTTGTTCTTCAGTAAGTTCATCGGCCTAAAAACAGTTGAAAAATTGAATTGAAATAATTGTCCCTTGTGATAAAGATATAGCAGGTCATGTCAAAACGACTTCGCAATGAAATATGAACAAAGCTAAAACGACAAGGAAAACTTAAAAAAAATCTTCACAAAAGAGTGGAATCGATTGGTTTGGAATATAGTTGGTTTGGTTTTGATTGGTATATGTATATCATTCGCCATTGGATGTGGTCATATTGACAAAATTTTAATATAATACAGAGTTATACAGGACGGCGTTTTGATGCTGTTGCGACGTTATTCCGACGTCCTGCGACTACAGGGGTAGAATGTCGCATGTAATTTTCATAGATATTTGAAACCTTTCAACAATGGACACAGTCAGGATTGTCTGTTGGGACACAAGCTTACTATCCGTAGGTTACAGGTGTCTGTCTGCCGTAATGCTGCCCACAGATGAATGTTTCATCGTATATTAGACTATCCTGGGGGGTTTACTGTTTTAAGAGTGACGTGTCGTTAGAATGGCTTCTGCAAGTTAATATTTTTTATGCTTATAGCTATAATTTATTCAACAGCGCACAGCATCAAAATCAATGGAATTATAAAGATCTTGTTGAAGCAAAGCTTTCTATTAAAACTCCTAATCAGATGGTTCTAACTTTAAGCGTTTGTTTATATAATTGCTTTTATTTGATCAGATTTTCTTAAATGAAAAAGTTTATGATAAGTGCAATAACAGTTACTTTTTATATCATCTATAGAATGGAAAGAAATATCTAAACATCTCTCAAAAAGGAAGGAACCGAATGACGCACTGCGGTCGATATCATAAGATACTAGGACTGTGTAATACATTTTAGAAGGGAAAGCGCGTAAAATGAAACAGTGCATGATGCCTGAAAATGTTGAATGTATTTTCTGTTATAATGTTTTAATATTTGTCAGAATCCAATAAATGAATTAGCTACTGTATAAAATTGTGCTGGAGAATGCTCATTTCAAATATTAAAAGTTGATCTCCATTAGGCGAAAAATTCTGTGCGAAAGCCAAAAGAAGACATTCCATTGGTATAAATTGATATCATGCGATTTTCAGCATTAAGGACGCTAGAACAACGTTAAGAATGTTGTTCTAGCGTCTTTACTAAGGACTTTGAAGACTTTTTTGTCCACCGGGAATCCATGAGAAGAATATCTATGATCCTATAAACTAAAATACCCACTTTCTTTCTGATTTAAACATATTTTCAGCTTCCATCCATTGATTACTTTGCTCATATGAAGCCTCAGATTTGAAAAAGATTACAAACATGCTAAGACAATTCTAGCTTGAAATTTCGAAAGTTTGTAATAAAAATATGTAAGCAGTTATAGAAACTTCTGATTTAAATATATTGATGACTTTTGTTGGTATATTGGTATATTTATTGAAATGTTTAAAATTCTTGATGACTCCATGACTGTAACCGAATTTATGCCGTACATCTGTACCCAGTGGACACTTGCCACACTTAATAAAACGTCGCGTGTGGCAGGGTACTTTGGTTCAATCAAGTAAGCAAAAACCTGTTCAAAGTTAGCAGTGATGTTCTATAATAGGTATGCTCTGTATATTAGGGACTGTCTCAAAAATAAAATCTATAGAGGAGAGTACTAAGTCAATGATTTTGCAATGGATTGGTTTCTTCGTACCAAAGAAACCAATCCATTACAAGCTCATTGACCAAACACATTCTACACAGATTTACTTTTGTTGAATTTTGTAAATTTTATTTAACCCTAACAAAAAAGTTGGTTTTGAAGCGACGTTTTGAGATGGTCTCTTTTTGTGCCAGTATTTGAACTGCTAAAGGTAAACCCTGAATCCGCTTAAAATGAACTCTTTTTGGGAGGTATTTTCAATAAATATTCTACGCTATTTCAGTAGAACATTCGCAAAGTGGAACCAATTTTTGATCATCTTTTGGTACAGTACTAAGGAGATTATCTTTTTATCGGAACTTAGAAATGACATAACATATGATACGATTAAAAATATATATTGAAGTGGTCAGAATATGAGCATATAATACGATTAAAAATATATACTCCTGTCGTACTTACCATTTTATGATATTTTTTACACTTTTACTTCATAAAGATCCGATTTAAAAATAAGAATATCCTAACTTTTGAAAACCCATACAAACCCATTTTATAACTAGCAAACACAAATTCTGATTGGGTATAGTCAGTTCCAAATATGGTACAAAGGATAATAACATAGGATTTGGTATTGTGTAGGTTTTTGTTACAATATTCTATGAGTTGCTATGGAGAACAAGTTTTTATATATTACTCAAAATACCATATTGTGAGAGATGTTGTAATCAAAATATGAATAATTTATCTACAAGTTGATTAATATTTTGAATTCTATTGATTTACAGTATAGTTTACTACTGTCTTTTAAGCTCCTATATATACAGTCTGTGTAATATTGCTTTAAATTAAAAAGTTCGCTATTTTTAATAGGCAAATTGACCTTTCCATAAAAAAACTCGTGAAATATAGTACACTGTTCAAATATACAACACCCAGCACTTGTCCCCAGGACTTTTTTGTGAAACGGAAATCGTTTTGAAGAATATCTGACGTTATTTGTTCCAGAAGCTCACGCCCAGTTCCCGTTGCTTTATACTTGGCTAAAGCTATAAGGCGTATCTATGATAGATTTCGAAAGAAATAATAACCCCGCGCGATTAAGGACTATGATCAAAAATCACTCCTCCACAGTGATTATTCGCTTTTTCGATCACTGAGGACTAACCTACTTTTCGTAAATATGAGCAGAATTTTGCTGCAAATAAAGTATAAAGCTTGTTTGCAATAGTTGTAGAATAATTGCAGAACTGTTGCGCGATTTTGTTGCACAACAATTTGTTGTACAATTGTCATATTTCCATTATACGCGTGATAATTTGAAAAGTAGTAACAAAAATTACATGAAGGTTTATTTTACCGAATTTTGTATGCATTTTGTCGAATAAACTATTAGTTACAAAAATTTTGGGGAGTGGTTTCCATTTTAAAATACGATAGTTGCACAACAGTCGCACAACTGTTGTAGAAATTTTTTTTTCAGAATCTACAACAATGAAATTAATGTTGTGCAACCATTGTGTAGTCGTGCGATAATCACAAGAAAAGTATAAAGTAGTGCGACTGTTCTACAAATATTGAACTATTACGTAAACTGCTTTTTACAAAACAAGTAATGCCTCGATTAAGCGCCCGGGCGCTTATTTAATTTTTGAGCCTCAAGGTGGGGGAGGCGCTGATTCGAGGGGGGGGGGGGGGGGCGGTTTT